>JAEQML010056359.1:0-34149 GCA_016904865.1 Pissodes strobi
TTCGCCATATGAAAATGAAGCGCCGAGTAGCTTAAAATAAAGTTAAATTATAAAATACCAGTTATAGTAAAAAAAGGAAACCAAGGTTGACATTAATTTTTATTTTTTTTAGATTATACTTTTACACGGGAACAAAGTCACAGAACGGCTTCTATCTCAAATTTAATTGTGAATTTTTCTTATCGAATTATTAAAATAATTGCATTTCTCAGCTTCACTCGTTCTTTTCTTATAATAAATGTATCTATTATCTTCGACACAAAATAATTTTCTTACGAGAAAAAACTGTAGTAACTCGAGCATAGAAGCGAACCAAAACTTATAGATGCCGCCTCGTAGAACATACTCAATCGATAGTCGATTATTGTCGTAATCGCCATGACCTTACCATATTACCATTGTTTAATAATTCTCGAATGGATCTACTTAACGCTGAACTCTACCCTTTGCCAAAATATCCATTAATAGCATGCTTTTGCATAATATCTTGTGTCTAGGGCTCCGTTTTAAGGGCACGTCCGAAAATTTTTTTGCTACTGTATCTGATGAGAAATTTTCAGACTTGATTAAAATTTAATACGTTACTTTATCTTATAGACATTCCACTTGAGCAGATAAAGAACCCCGCACACTTCTTATGGAAATCTGTCCCCGGTTAAAGCTTTTGAATTTTTGATATGATCAAAGAAAATAATTACTATTTTCTTTGATACGATACGATAGTTTTCGACGTCGTGATTAATTCACTAGTATCTTTTTTCTCTTATAAATCGCTCCTTTTTAAAAATTGATTTTATTTTCAATTATTGAGAATATATTAAACCGTTCCACTGTACATAAAGTCAGTCTCTGGGTAAATGCTAACTTTATTTAACCTTTTCTAAGTATTTTTGCCGTTTCTATAATATTTTATCGCACACAAAAAGGTTTATACCAAGTGTATCTCGTTCGTTGCATATTGTTTCTGCGTTAAACTTGGCAACTTTGTAGTCCTTCAACTCAAAAAACGGTTCGGTAGATAATCAGGACGTCGAAAACTACATTATATAAAAAATTCAGATGATTTGACCAGGGACAAATTTCCATAAAAAGTGTCCGGCGTTCTTTATTATATCAGCTTACTAATAGATAGTACACCAGATCTAACCTAGATCTGTTGGTAGAACCATTACAACATTAGATAAAATAAAATAATAAAGATACATTTATTTACTTTTTGTATGTACCACAAATTAGATCGCATTCTAACACACGCTGTGGTACAAGAGCATGTTTGCCAGATTTCCTTATTAATCAGTGAATTTAACTTTCAAGTAGGTATATTTTGTTTGTAAATAGCACTTACTATTTTAAATTTATTGAACCATGTTACATTTGTTATTCTATAAATACCTAATTTAAATCTACGTTAGTTAACAAAAAAAACATACGTAATTACCAGTGATGTGAACTGGTAAATTACCGATAAATTACCGTGGTAATTTACTGTAATTTACCGTAAATAACCAAAAATGTATTACCGTAATTTACTGGCAATTAACATAGAAAATTACCGGTTCTTGTGCTAAATAATTAACGTTATTTGCGGTAATTTACCGTTATTTAGTGTATTTTGCTGTAATTTCCGACATTTCCGTAAGCAACGTTTGTCAACAATATGAGCAGTATGCGTTCGGGGATTTACGGAGCCGGACCGGGATTTACTGTCGACTGTCGCGAATAATGTGAATTCGCATCGTTTAAAATATGTATTTCCGCGGTCTTAAGAATTAACAGGATATTTGCGCTCTCTAAAGTAAAAACGAGTTGTAGGTCGCAGTCGATGTTTTGGTTATTATGGTTAGTGGTTACAGCTTATAGCATAGTATACCTCCTAATATCGCTATATTAGTAGTTATTGGTTTTCATTCCAATCTTTATCGGAATATGAATCCAACTGTTCTGAAAGAGATGGTGAAATTGAAGTAGATGAAATAGTTGATCAAGATATGCCATTTAGTCCAGCTCATTGTGAAATGCAAGTATAAAAAAGAAATTCTTATACTTAGTATTTGGTAGGGGATCCCCAGTTTCCACTGACAATTTTAACGTACATGCTTCTTTGAAAAAACAGCAACTTTTATTTGTAAGCTTGTGCACGCTGGGTCCGTCTCTATTTTTTTCAAATAGACGTTTCCAAAAGAGAGAAATACACACAATTTACATTAATTTAAATGGAAATCGTTAGTAGTTTACTTGCAGTTTACGGTAAGTTATTGTTATTTACCAAAAATATATTACGGTTATTTACCATAGTAATTTACGACACAAATTTATTACCACGGTAATTAATTTTGGTAATTAACACTCGTAAATTACCACCGTAAATAACCAAAAATATAAATTACGGTAATTTTACATCACTGGTAATTACCTACTTTAGAATTTTAAATATTATCATCAAGCATGCGAAGAATTTCTATAAATAAAAGTGGCAATGCCGCGTGGCTGCCTCCTCTACTTCGGCTACGTCTACTTTCGGCCGATTGCGGCCGAATTACAACATAACGTATTAGTCGTAGTAAAACGGCATGTTTTGAATCTATTACTATCGCGTGGTATTCTTTAGTGCTTTGTAAGACTTTTTGAGGCAAATCAGTCTTTAATACTTTATCATGGTTCATCATTGTAGAGTTTGCAAGAAAACAAGTCGAAATTTTCCAAAACTTTTGTTTCATCGGTGAGTATTAAATGACATTTCATTGCCGTCCCTCGAGGACCATACAAAGCAGTAAAATAAAGCATGTGTTTCTAGTTCAAGTACAAGTAGATGACAATTAGCTTCTAATAACACTTTACAAGTTTATTATATCTGCTAATCAAAAATTAAACTATTATTGATATTTTCGTCTACACGAATCCTACCGCCTCACGAGTCTTACCGCCTGACGAGTCCAGTCCAGTCGCTTGTGCGCGAATTACAAACACACTTCTGAAAACTGAATGGTATATTTGCTTATAAATACTTTTAAAACCTTGCCACTTTTACTGGACTGGTTTGAGGACCAATATATATGAAGATGTCCCGTTAAATTGCCATGGAACCGAATTAATAAAATTAGTGTTAACAAATTATTTGAAAATCAGGATACATTATGAAACTTAAAAAGCTTGAATCGTCTCAGAAACCAAGAGTTAGAAGTTTACTTACAAAAGCTGTCTTATTTAGAAATGAATACACTTTTGTATACTGTTTTTTTTATTGCTGTGATTATTATTTTGATTCTTCAATAGCGAAATCAGTAGTTCTACTCCATTTCATTATTGGAACATTTTTAACGCCATTAGAATGCTAAAAACATTTTACATCTATTACGATAAAAGCATGTTACTATATACTATCCTAAATGAACGATTTGATTTAGTATTATGGTGTATTGCAATATTTTTAATTTTTAATTAATAAAAATTCGCAGTCCTTCGCAAAGATGCAACCGGGGGAACATTGTAAATATAAATAAAAAAGCAAAATTTTTAATTAAAGAAATGCATTTTTAAGATTAATATTAAAGATTATCATAATTAAAAAATAAGTAAATAAAGAAAGGTGCAGATATGAAGGCCTAAAAAATTACCCTCCACTTGTAGATAGGAAAATATATTAATATATAATTAGCTATAATATTACTGTAATATTTTTAACCTGTTCCGATTCGTTTTAGCCCGTTTTGGTGCATGACTAAAAATAAACAATTTTTAGTCATTTTCGGTTAGTCGTTCAAACAACTTTCGGTTAGTTTCAGTTAGTTCAAATTTATTTTAGCCATTTGAACCGACTCCAATACGTTATAATCAAATTTAAGATTTTTGGTTAGTCCTCAAAATTCGGTTCGTTTTGGTTGGTTTTAACTTATTTTAATTTTTTTAACCTATTCCGGTACGTTTTAGCCCGTTTTGGTGCTTTTGGTTAGTCATTTAAACCGGTTCCGGTACCTTATATGCAATTTTAATGTTTTTGGTTAGTTTTGGTTAGTCGCCAAAATTGGGTTAATTTGGGTTAGTTTTAACTTACTTTAACACTTTTAATCTGTTCTGATATCTTTTAGCCCGTTTGGTGCATTTATTCACTTTTGGTTAGTTTTGGTTAGTCATTCAATCAACTTTCGATTACTTTCAGTTAGTTCCAATTTAGTTTAGTAATTTGGACTGGTTCCGACACGTTATTATAACCAATTTAAATGCGAGTTTAAAAGTTTTTGGTTAATTTTAGTTAGTCGCCAAAATTCGGTTAATTTGGGTTAGTTTCAACTTAGTTTAATATTTTTAATCTGTTCCGATACGTTTTAGCCCTTTTTGGCGCTTTTAGTTAGTGTTGGTTAGTCGTTCAATCAACTTTCGATAAAGTTAAATTAGTTTCAATATAGTTTAGTCATTTGAACCGGTACGTTATAAACAATTTTAATGCTTTTGGTTAGTTTTGGTTAGTCGCTAAAATTCGGTTAATTTGTATCAGTTTTAGCTTACTTTAACATTTTTAATCTGTTCTAACACGTTTTAGCCCGTTTTTGGTGTTTTAGTTAGTTTTGGTTAGTCATTCAATCAACTTTCGGTTAGTCTCAGTTAGTTCCAATTTATTTTAGAACCAATTCCGGTACGTTATTATAACCAATTTGAATGTCTTTGTTTCATTTTAGCTAGTCGCCAATATTCGGTTATTTTGGCTTAGTTTCAACTTACTTTAATATTTTTAATCTGTCTCGATACGTTTTAGCTCTTTTTGGTTCTTTTGGTTAGTTTTGGGTTAGTCGTTCAATCAACATTCAATAAATATCAGTTGGTTTTAATATATTTGAGCCCTTTGATCCGGTGCCGGTACGCTATAAGCAATTTTAACGTTTTTGGTTACTTTTGGTTAATCGGCAAAATTCGGTTATTTGGGTTAGTTTTAATTTGCTTTAACATTTTTAATGTGTTCTGATAGGTTTTAGCCCGTTTTGCTTCTTTTAGTTAGTTTTGGTTATAGTCATTCAATTAACTTTCGGTTACTTTGAGTTATTTCCAACTTATTTTATTTGAACCGGTTCCGATACCTTAATTATGACCAATTTTAATGCTTTTGGTTAGTCGGCAAAATTCAGTTTATTTGGGTTAGTTTTAACTTACTTCCATATATTTAATTTGTTCCTATACGTTTTAGCCCGTTTTGGGCTTTTTGTTACTTTTGGTTAGTCATTCAAACAACTTTCGGTTACTTTCAGTTAGTTCCAATTTATTTTAGTCATTTAAACCGGTTTCCATACGTTCCATACTCCATACGTCAATTCTGTGGCTGCGCGTGCCAGAGTTTTGGTGTTCGAAATTGTCGATACCTTTTTTCATACCAGTTTTGATACCCAACCAGTCTGAACAAAAAAAATTAAACGTATGGTGATGGAACTTTATAGACTTTTAATCTTTTATAATTTAATATCCCTCAAAAATATTAATAAAGACTTTTCAATACATTTAAATAGCATTCCTACCTACTCAAGACAATCAAATTTAAATTATGTGCTAAAAAATTCGTTTCCAAACTTAAACATTTTCGGTCTCAAAGTGGTAAAACTTCCAAATCGCGGCTTTTTCGAAAAATTAACTTTTTTTTTGAAAATGGTCCGAAATGGCCTATTTTCAAGAAACTTTAACAAATTTTTCAGGCGCGAGGTGTTTTGCGTTGTTAGCAAAATATTTAATTTTTTGCATGGCCCTCCGCTCGCTTCGCTCGCTACGGGGGCTCAAGAAAAGGAAACTAGCCAGGTGCTAACCCAAACTAACCCAAGACATTTTTCGAGTCAGTGTCGTCTCGTTTTCGAGCAGTGGCTGTCATTTTCAGAGAGGCCAGTGTTGCATTGTTTATTATAAAAAAAAAACAACGCAAAACACCTCGCGCCCGAAAAATTTGTTAAAGTTTATTGAAAATAGGCCATTTCGGACCATTTTCAAAAAAAAAGTTAATTTTTCGAAAAAGCCGCGATTCGGAAGTTTTACCCTCAAATTTCCCAATATTTCAATATCCAGATTTAATTTAAGAATCGAACTCTATAAACGACACACAAATTCCCATTTTTAGATTTGCGTAATCAAATTAGATTTGAATTTTGGTGAAAGAAAAAAATGACGAAAAATTAAAATGCTACGCCTATGTTTGTTTACCCACTAGCCACTTTCTGTACCACAGTTTCATTGATAAATACGCACGTCACAGTCTGTGGTATACGATGCAGTTTTCTAGAAAATTATGAATGACCGACTTTGTCTTTTTAAGTAAGTAGTCTTAGATTACAACTGACAGAGAAGCCGGGGCAGAGCTTCATGCAGGGTGGCCCTAAGAACGAAACAAAAATTACATACATTCTAACTCATCAACAACAGAAAAATAAAATCTTGAACTGTGTAATATTGATACCTAGTTATATAAATAATATGGATAAGTCTAGATAGCTATCAATATAGGCAAAAAATGTCCTTCCCTACTTGCAAAAAATCTGTAACAAAAGAAACAAAAAAAGGAGTTAATTATTAAATTTTCATCTCGCATTTGAGATACCCGAAATTCCCAAATGCACCATCGTTAATAGGAATTATGTAGAGCGATCAACAATCGGCCTAATTCGAATCCTGCGAATTTATTTCCAATTTACTAATCCAAACAATTAAATTAAACGTGTTAATTGGAAATCGCGTAAATAGTAAGAGTCTTGTCGATTTTCCATTTTCCCTGGAAGCATCATATTTAACGAACGGCAAAACAGCGAAATAAATAGAAAATTCGTTCCGAATTTATTTGCGCAGCAAACTGGTGTAATGAGTTAGTGCGAAAGTTTATCGATATAATAGTGGAGTGAAATCGCAGGGCAATAAGGATGCTGTTTGCCAAACAAACAAAAAACACGACTTTTCTTAATATGCCTTGTAAATTGGTTAAAATATAAACATTTAAGCGTTTCGGTGCTTTTTACTAAAAATGGGGTGTTGTCATATCTCGGCAACTAGTAGTGATATAGAATTTTGAGAATTAGTGATCTTATTAAAGTGGGCACGCCCTATTCATTCCAATAAAAATAAACGGGGCATTCCATTTAAGATAACAAAAAGGCTACGTGTAGCATGAAACTGGGAAATCTGGCAACAGTGTTCAATTTCGCATATAAAGAATCTCCCAGATACCCAATTTTGTACACGTAGCTTTAGCGGTTTTAAACATTTTTAAGGGATGCGGTACTTTTTAGAAAGTTAAAGTGGCAGATAGAATTTTTGATCCATCAAATCATACAGCAGCTGCCAGTGTCAATACAACCGCTTTTGCTAGTACAAATTTGTCGCCAACAACAGTACAGGGTCTTTGATTATATTTACGTGGCTCCTGGAGCCTTTATTTTTGAACATAGAAAAAAAGTTTTATATAAATTGTATATATTTTTCCATATTATCTTTTGAAATTATCAGGAAAAAAATATCGCATCAAAAAATGGAAAAATATAGGCAAGTTCCAATTTTTTAAATGGAGCATCATGTATATTATGCGAAAGATCCCCTTTTTCCTGATTTCAAATATACAGGGTGGGCCAATGGAAACTTTCCACCCCGATTTTTCGGATTCAAAATAAAAATCTGGAAAAACGCTCGAACCCGTCGATTTTTGATTTAAGGGGGAACTATTTTTCAGGTTTTTTCGTCCTTGTAGCTTTTACCCCCTAGCCGGGGGGAAAACAACCCCCGAAATTTGAATAGGGGAGGGGGGTCTGCCATACCTTTTTTTAAAGGTCTCGACGAGTTCTTTATGGTCCTATAATTTGACGTCATTATTTTCAACCACAACGAAATGACAGCTTGTCAAAAATTGTTAGGAATTTGAAATTGTGGATACAAATTAGATTTCGTTTTTTATGTTTCTGTGAAAAAAATGGAAGAACTCTCGGACATGTCGACTTTTAATTTGAAGGGGAACTGTTTTTCAGTTTTTTCATCCTTGTAATTTTAACTCCCTAGCTGGCAGGTTGGGCCAATGGATACTTTCCACCTCGATTTTTCAGATTTAAAATAAAAATCTGGAAAAACGCCCGAACCCGTCGATTTTTGATTTAAGGGGAAACTATTTTTCACCCCCGTAGCTTTCACCTCCTAGCTGTGGGAAGAACAAACCCCGAAATTTGAATGGGGGAGAGGGGTAGCCGAGGGTAGCGCCATACCTCTTTTTAATAGTCTTATCGAGTTCTTTATGACCCTATAATTTCACGTTATTATTTGCAACCACAACGAAATGACAGCTTGTCAAAAATTGTTAGTGATTTGAAGGTCTGGATATACATTAAACTTTGTTTTTATGTTTTTGTGGACAAAAATGGAAGTCCCGGACACGTCGATTTCTAATTTGAAGGGGAACTATCTTTCAGTTTTTTTTATCCCCGAATTTTAAATAGGGGAGAGGGGTCATGCCATACCTCTTTTTAAAAGTGTCGTCCAGTTCTTTATGACCCCATAATTTGACGTCATTATTTTAATCCACAGTGAAATGACAGCTTCTCTAAAATTGTTAAGAATTTGAAGGTCTGTATAAAAATTAGACTTCGTTTTTTAGGTTTTTTGAGAAAAATCGAAAAACTTTCGGACACGTCGATTTCTGATTTCAAGGAGAAGTATTTATCAGCACTTTTCATCCCCGTATATTTTTTCCCTAATAATACTCTTTAAATTTTAGCCGCTGGTACCGTCCTTGTTGATATGACAGCATGCCAAAATCTTAAAAATAAACTATTGTTTTAGTAGCAGTAATAGCGACACCTACTTCTCTTAATAAAAATACCTACTATTACAGTCTTAAAGTTTTATTATTATTAATTAGGTGTACATTTATTTAACAAACTGTTCAAAATGTCCGCCGTTAACTTCCATGCCATAATAAAATCGATTCTCTATTTCTTCTCTGACATTCTGCAATATTTCGACAGTTATTCTTTCACACTCTAGAATTATGCGTTCTTGCAGAACTTGAAGAGAAGCTGGTTGTGTTTTATAAACAGTAGACTTCAAATGGCCCCAGAGAAAGAAGTCCAGCGGAGAAAGATCAGGGGACCCTGCAGGCCACTCAATTGATCCTCTACGGCCAATCCAATGGTCTCTAAAATTGTCATTTAGAAATTGCCGGACGGGCGCTGCATAGTGTGCTGGAGCTCCATCTTGCTGAAAAAAGACTTCATGTTGTGACAAGTTGTTATCTTCGGCAATGAGCTGCCTTATTCTAGGAACAATATTTTCTTCAAGCAAAGTAAGATACATCTCTGCAGTTAAATTGCCTTGTAAAAAGAATGGCCCAATTAAGTTATTGCCTAAGATACCTGCCCAGACATTTAACTTTTCAGGATGTTGAGTATGAAACTCTCTAAATAAATGTGAGTTTGAATCGCTCCAGTATCGACAGTTATGTCGATTGAGCAATCCGCTTAGAAAAAAGGAGCATTCATCTGAAAAGCAGATATTGTACAGGAAATTTTGATTGCCAATACATCGTTCACTCATTTCTTCTACAAATTCCAACCGTCGATCATAATCATCTTCATTAAGTTCGTGAAGCAATTGTATCTTGTAGGGGTGAAATTTGTGAGCCTTCAAAATTCGCCGAACGCTTGTTCGTGATACGCCGGAAACTTCGGACAATTGCCTAGTACTCAATGTATTATTCATTACAATGTGACCTAAGACTGCGATTTGCATGCCTTCATTCCTAACGACACGAACCGGATTATCGTTTTTGTTCTGCACTGTTCCAGTTTCCAAAAACTTTTCCATGAGTTGCCTAACGTAAGTATGTGAGACATTTTTACCCACATGTCTTTCATTAAATTGTCGTGCTGTTTCTCTTGCACAATTATTGTATTTGAAATAAATAGAAACCAATTCAACCCGTTCAGCTATAGTATAAACCATAATTAAATCTCGTTATAAACTCTCGAACTAACGATAATAATCTTGAAACTAAATGATCGTGGGACAACGTATAGTAAATAAAGTAAGCAAAAACATACTTTTTTATTCCAGGCTGAAAAAAAAACGAACGTTTCGCTGCTAGTTTTTATATCAATAGGCGGATACTACGGTAAAGAAAATTCGTGCGGCTAAGATTGATTTATTTTTATTTCTTGTCTGTTTTCTAAAATTATTACCCTTAAGACAACCGCGGTGAAAATTTTCCATGGAACCACCCACCCTGCAGATAGGATGAAAATAATGACGATAAATTTGAGAGTCATAAAAAAAACTCGAGGAGACCTTTAAAAAGAGGTATGGCACGACCCTTCATACCTATTCAAATTTCGGGGGTTGTTCTCCCCCGACTTAGAGGGTTAAAATTACGGAGATGAAAAAACTGACAAATAGTTCCCCTTCGAATTAGAAATCGACGTCTTCGAGAGTTCTTCCAATTTTTTCCACAAAAACATAAAAAACTAAATCTAATATGTATAGAGACCTACAAATTCCAAACAATTTTTGACAAGCTGTCATTTCGTTGTGGTTGAAAATAATTACGTCAAATTATAGGGTCATAAAGAACTCGATGAGACTTTTAAAAAGAGGTATGGCACGACCCCCCTCCCCTATTCAAATTTCAGGGGTTGTTTTTCCCTCGGCTAGGGGGTGAAAGCTACAAGGACGAAAAAACCTGAAAAATAGTTCCCCCTTAAATCAAAAATCGACGGGTTCGAGCGTTTTTCCAGATTTTCATTTTAAAATAAAAAATCCGGGGTGGAAAGTTTCCATTGGCCCACCCTGTATATAATGTTGATGATTATTTGGGTGAGCCATTTTTGAGATATTTTATTAATTTTAAATAAATTGCGAAATAAAGACAAGTAATGTACCCTATTTTTCCTACGACCCCTTATGAAAATGACACAAAAATAACTTAACATTTTTAAGAAAACCATTATCACACGCGTGTTGAAATCCACTTTTCAATACGTCTGTTGAAAAGTACCCGTCGCGTTGCGCACAGCTGTCGAGTCGAAATGTCAAATCAAATATGTTCTTAAAGTGACAGCCACCGCGCCACCGCCAACTATTCAAATAGAGTCCCGTTGAAATTACTTTTCAACACGCGTGTGATATATTGGGCACATTCTAGCTAGGTTAACTGTGTTTTTTCCCATTTTCATAAGAGGTCGGAGGAAAAAATATGTGTGCGGCATATTGCTTGTTTCAGAAGATCTTGTAGGCACGTAAAGAGCACTGAGCTAGTTTAGAAACAGGGTCCAGGTCGGTTTTTATCATATAAGTCTATGGTTTTTATCCATTGCATGCAAAATTTCAATTATTCGTCCGTCCACCTTATCTTAAAAAATAAAGTGCTTTTTCTATCTTCGTTACCTTTTGTTGTTCAAGTTTTATTTTTCTCTGGACATGCAACGCTACTAATTCGTTCCCAGCGGGTTTAATTTAACTCAGTAATCGATAGAACCACTAGTTGCGGAGTTTAGGGAGTTAGGGACCGTATCTTTCTTTTATGCCCTTTTCGAGAAATAATATTATGGAAGATACTGAGTTGTCCTGTTTCGGCTAAAAAATTATTATTTCTTGCTCGACAGAAAGCTGGCTTCAATGAAATACCTTTTTTAAAAAACCGAGGGGTAAACATGCCCAAAAGAGTTTGTACAGGGACAAGATTTTAAGTGTCTCACTTAATTAGCAATTTTCCTATTTGCCTCTCCAAGAAACGAAAACCATATTTCTATGTAGATTTTTGCAAAGAATCCAAATATGACATCAAAAATTTTGCAAGCTGTCAATATGTCGAACTAACCCAAACTAACACAAAGTCGTAAGTTTCTAACAAGATCACCATGTCAGATCATCACTGGTTAACCATTGAACTTAGCTCAATTAACACGTTCGCTGCCGATGACGCATAACAGTTTTTCCCTAACGGCCGACGACGCCATAGTGCGTCAACGCGGGTTTGGTTGTTTGGAATTTCACTATCCATATCTAGACTTGTTTCTTAGTTATTTGAAATCCGTTTGTGCAGGAACACGTAGCAGTACGTTCGCAATAAGCCGACGTAAAATGATGTACCCACAACGAAAGCCGAGGAAGCATTGATATTTGTAAATCAAACCCGCGCTTGACGCACTGTGTCGTCGTCGGCCGGTAGGGATACACCGTTATGACGCATATGTGCGTCATCGGCAGCGAACGTGTTAAGGCGCCTAGGAGGCTTTTTAGGGATCCGAAGGACGGATGGCGCTCAGTTTCTTGCCGGACTTCGGAAGAACATATGGCAAGTTGAGGGGAATAATACGCCTAAAGACAATGACCGCCTGGAAAGACGTATGCTAGGCCTACAAACCGTCATAACTAAAGCTTTTGAAAAATCTTGCCCCTTCAAAGTATCAGAACAACAGCAAGGGGAAGTCACAAAATGGTGGAACCAAGAGCTGGGAGAACTCAAGAGGACAGCGAGAAAATCTTTTAACAGAGCAAAAAGAACCAGAACTCAAGCCGACTGGGAGTAATATAGCACCAATCTGCGGGAGTTTAAAAAACTAGTAAGGAAAAATAGAGAGAGTCTACTGTGATGATATCGAAGATCACTCACAGACTGTACGGCTCTACAAAGTCCTCGCAAAAGAGAAAGATCGCGACATAGGTCTACTAACAAGGGACGATGGCACCGGGACCGATAAACTGCAAGATAGCCTTGAACTGCTTATGCAGACCCATTTCCCTGGTTCGTCGGCAACAGACGACAGGAACTGGTCAGGTGATACAAACTTTCAACCTACTGACTTGGACTAGCAAAGTGCCAACCGAATAGTGAGTGAAGACGAATTATGATGGGCGGTACTAAGCATTTCACCCTTCAAATCGCCAGGTATTGACGGCATCCGTCCAGCCCTGCTACAGTGGGACTTGGACGAGTTACTGCCGCACTTGGTAAAGGTGTTCTGGGCATGCCTAGTGCTGGATTAAATACCGAAAGCATGGAGAGAAGTTAAGAGTGGTGTTCATACCAGAAGCAGGAAGAATGGATTACACAGTCCCCAAAGCCTACCGACCAGTCAGCCTTTGTGCTGAAAACTCTGGAGAGATACTTGAGGTACTGCGCACTGGTCAACAACCGAGCGCTGCATTTCAACCAACATGCGTACACTTCATGAAGGTCCCTGTGCAGTCAGGAGTCTAACTTAGATGTATTTATTGAAATTGAGGGTGCATTTGATAAAATGTGGAAAAATCAACGCAGCCTTAACAAACAGGGGCATGCCTCCTGCTGTCAGTGGCTGGATTTACAACATGCTCTCAAAAAGACGCGTGCAAATAAAGGTAGAAAAAAACTGTAGTGAGAAGCACCGTTGCAAGAGACTGCCCGCAATGGATTCTATACCATTGCATTTGCAGACGACCTTACGATACTGGATATGGAGTTCTGTGCAGTTGTATGCAGAGTGTCCTTCGCTTGGTCGAAGTGGTGTAGTGCCCTCTCTGTAAACCCAAGGAAGAAGACGGAGATGGTGCTCTTCACCAGAAAAGGGTGAACGGAGTCATTACGGCCGCCGACTTTCCTTAACACACAACTAAATTTTGCAACCGAGGTAAAATACCTTGAAGTCACGATGCTAAATTAACCTGGCATCAATCAATATCATTTATTTGGTTGGTTTATTTTTTAAAGTCACCTAAACCTACTGTACATGGCTTGACTTAACCTACGCGCCATACTTGGCTGACAAGGCGTTCGCATCTATGCAAAGATGCCCTCGCGACCTCGCAACTGTATATCACGGTAAAGGGGGCTGCTAGATTGCCCAGCCCTGTTTCTAGCAGGCAAGTGGCAATGCTTTATTTATCGACGTTACTTGGGCGATGCCCTTCAACGGAAATCGAGTTGGACGTTACTAACAGATGGCAATGGAAACTAGAGGAAGAGGGAGGATGCGGGAAGGTAAATATGGGGAAAAGGCACATTGAAAAACCCACGTCACGGTTCACTGGGTTTTAGTACACACTCGGATTCATACTCTCATTCATTCATCATTCATACGTGTTTAAAGCTATTAAATAGCTTTAATGAGAGAAATTGTAATGGTTCGTAGCATTCTCGACATAGTGAAGTCATGCTACGCTTGTCGGAGACGGTCCGGCTACAGTGAGTGACTGATGTCGCCACTATATACCTGGCCATATTTGTACTGGTCGCGGGTCCCTTAACAAGCCCCGCCCACCATGCTTTTGGGTCATAGTGGGAGGGGCCCGCTCTGGGTCAGTGGTGGTAGGGACAATTACAGTAACTTCTGTGCTCCTGTTACTTCTCACTCTGTCGAGAAGTAACAGGGAGGATTTCTGGGGTAGGTGAGGGTGGAATCTTGGAATTTCAGAGATAGGGTTTAGGGGGGTCTGGGATCTAGGTAAAAATAGGTAGTTCTCCTATGTATGGGTCCGTGTTTGGTTCTGACATTGGGGTTGAATTTAGCATCGGCTATGTTGGCCGTCTTCGGCGAGCCGCGAATACTGTGCTCGAAGAATCTGCACGCGAGTTTATCCACGTGTTCCCTAACGTACTCAATACGGGACATCGCGTGCAGATCTACGGTCCTGGTATACCAGCCCGCCGAAAGGGCAGCCCTCAGATGCCGGTTCTGTAAGACTTGTAACTTCTTCATCTGATAGTCAGATATAGAACTCCAAAGCGGTGTGCCATACATTAGGAAGGGACGGGTGATGGATCGGTAAAGGTTAATCTTATTTAAGGGACTAAGGAAGGAACCATGCCTGATGAGGGGTCTGAGCTTTTCACAGATTATATGATTTTTATTTCTTATGTGGGCTACGTGGTCCAGAAACGTGAGCCTTTTATCAAGCATGATTCCTAGGTACTTGACTTTGGATTTAGGGGGATGGGGATGTTATTTATAAGGATGGGTAGGGTTTCGATATTCGTAAATTTACGGGTAAATATGGCCAGTTCAGTTTTGGAAGCATTCAGCTTAATCTTCCAGTCCTTGTGATATTGACTGACTTGCGTCATATATGCCGCAATATTGTCAGTCGCCTCCTGCGCGCTGGGGGCACTGGAGTAGAGGGCGGTATCATCGGCATATAATGCCAGGGATGAGTGAGGGTGGGAGGGAAGATCTGCTATGTAATAACTGAATAGCTGCGGTGATAGCACTGTTCCCTGCGGGACGCCAGCTTGTATCGGCCTCAAAGTTGAGTCCGAATTGCCGATTCGAACCGAAAAGGAGCGCCCGGCCAAGTATGACACGACCAATGCAGCCAAGTGCAGCGGAAAGCCGTGTTTAATAAAAAGTTTGTAAAACAGGCCGTTATGCCATACCAGGTCAAACGCCCTCTCAATGTCCAGGAGCAACAAGGCGGTGCAATGCCCTTCATTGAACCCTGTATATGTCCTGCACGATCCCCGCGGCAAGCATGTTAGTTCCATGCCCACCGCGAAAACCGAACTGCTCGTCCGGCAGTATACGGAGGCTCAGGGCGGCCTCATTGAATCTGGACTGCTCATTGTGTTCAACAATGAAATAGGACGGTATGAGCTCGTAAGCTTGAGGTCTTTCCCGGGTTTGGGGAACAACACTATTCGCGCGATCTTCCACGAGCTAGGAAAGTGTTGCAAGCGTAGCATAGCATTCACTATATGCATAAAATGTACAATGGATTTGTTGGGTAGGTTTTTCAGGAGTAAATAAGGGATAGTATCAGGCCCCGGAGCCTTGTTCTTGGGCAGACAGCTAAGAACTTTGCTTAGCTCGGCCGGAGTGACGAGGAACTTATTCATTACAGGGGGCGGGATTGGATACTTGCTGTTTGAGAATAGTCTCGTGAGCTCCGTAATATGGGCGTGCAATGGCTCGGTGTCCGGTGATTCCCTGTGTACACTCTCAAGGAAGTCCGCAAAGGCCTCAACTTTGGCTTCGTCGGTCAAAACATCCTCGCCGCGATAGCGAATAGCGGGGATGTCAGTTGTGCTCCTGCGAACCTGTCTCGCGAGCTTCCACAGGGAGCCATCTCCCGTGCCGAGCCCATTCACGAAGTTCATCCAAACCGCGTCCCTGTGTGCACGAATATTATCCTTTATTTGTGCGTTTAGTTCGTTCACTCTCAACCGGTCGTTCACCGCGCAGCTCCTTTGCCATCTGCGACGAACTCGGTTCCGGAGATTGATCAGGAGAAGGATATTGTCAGGAAGAGATTCCGTAAACGGCCTCTTCCTGACTTTTCGACATAGTGCGTCCCTGACGCGCTGGATATTTTGGGTAAAAGTGTTCACTCCAGTCTCCAGGTCTTGGACACGGTATCGATTTGCCTCGGGATGACAGTTAGGTTACCTAACCTCGCTCTAAACATCCCCCAATCGAGATTCTTATATGAAATCATTTCAATTCCATCGGCTACCGGCCGCCTAGCGTTGGCTAGACTCATCTTGATTGGGAGGTGATCAGAGCAGAGGTCGCCACCCCTCGTACAAATGCGACATCCAAGAATGAAGGGGTGAAGCGTTCACTGTAGTGAGTGGGTTCAGTTGTTCGTAGGTATTGGACATCCAAATTGTCGGCCTTTCTGATTCGATGTATTATCACCGAACACAGTATGCCGAATGTTTAAGTCTCCTATGAGTACTGAACGCTTGCCGGGTTCTAAAAAGGCTAGAATATCAGCTTGTGAAATACGCAGATCGGGGGGCGCGTACGCGCCGCTGATAACCTGGAATATTCATTTAGAACGAGGACTGAAGAAGGCATACATTTATTATGAACAGGGCCGCAGGACCGTGGGAAAAACCTGAAGTATGCAACCCGGGGTCGTAACGTGGATTTATATTGCTATCATAAAACCCATATTGCATATGGATTGCATACCCCGACAATTATCGATATCTTGCCTATTTCCTGGTTTAAAAATAGATAACTATTTTTCCAAATGAGAAAAGTAATCCACATTAAATGACAAATTAAATATAAAATACAAAGGTTTCTATAATGAATAAATACAACTTCTTATAAAAACTTACGGCAGACCATTTGGGCCAGGAGAATTAGACATTCCTAAATTGCTAATACCATCAAAAACATCACCGAGATATGAGATATCTATGGTTTTCTTTGGCACAAAATTAGTTGAATATTTTCACTGGTATAAGTGTCTGAAAAATGCTTCGCAACCAAATTTAAAATCTTTGCCGATGGTTCATTCAAAATATTGAGTTAAGATATTCGTCAGTACTACGTACATTATTAATATGATTCCAGAAGAGCCTAGGATCAGAAGGTACCGTTGGTTCAATATTATCTAGCTAGATAGTTTATATAGCAAGTGTTCCGAAAGGGCCTTACTGCTGAATGCAGAGTAGAAAATACTCTATAATTCTGGTTGGAACTATTTTCATTATTATGACGACCCTTTTTTAAAACCACGAAATCGCGAAGTTCTCCCGAAAACCAAACTCAAAAATTACTTGACTTGCACCGCTTGATTGGCCCAAATTGATCAAGTACATCATATAAAAAATTATTCAAGATTTCAACAGCTATATTAATATCTTTCCCGAAAAATAATTCATGCCAACCAATATTTTGCAAGTAGTCATTTATCAGAAGAAAATTACTATTTTTACAATCAAAGTAAATGAACTCAAATCTTAAGTTATCAGTTTCGGCGAGGTACGGTACAGAAACATCATCGGCGAAATGGTGCTGAGTTGTGCCCAGTAACTAGTCATCAGCCAAATATACTCTTGTAGCGTATCTGCATTATTGCCAAATATATATCAGATCTAAAAACTGACCATTCAAATTAGAATAGATGTTGAGTTGTAATAGCTTCAAATAATAATAACCCAAACAAACATTATTGGCACGCGAAGAAAATGGGCACTCAACACTTAGATCGCCACCAGAACGAGTCCATTCGCAATTCGGTAGGTAAAGGCACTACTAATTATGTAGTTACTTGTGGAAATTCATCGGGCACCACCAAATCAATGATGGAACTGTGGGGGCAGATATACCAATAGTTGATGGACCTAAACCAATTTGTTTTTATCTCAATTTTTCCCGCATAGCAATCAGCACACTCCTCCTCTAAGCTTACCCGTACTTTCAAGGTTACAATCACACCGAAAAACATCCTGAAGAAAGCCCAATTCAGAATCACTGTAATCGCCGCCGGTAAGCGAGGTCTCGACGAAAATTATGATGTCGTACAAACACATATTAACAATATAACTGAGGTCTTTAATTTTAGTACGAACTTCTCCCGCCTTCTGAAAATAGTACTGTAGTTTATCAGACTCATCATCCACCAATAATCGTGTTATGAGGACTTTTTGACTAACTCCTGAGAGTCACATTATGGGCTACATTATTGTGTTGGGCATCAATACTATGTTGTTTAATTTTAGTGAGTATTTAATAGTCATGTTGGACTCACCATTACTTTTTCTCTCGTCAAGAACAATACATAACTTCTTAAACAGATTACGGCGAAGATTAGTTAAATCTGGACCTAGCTTAAGCAGGGAATCCTTTAATTTCTACTTGTTTGTTGGTGAATTTAATCTTATCGATCTCGGTCTCTCACTGCCAATTCTAAGAATTCCTTAAAATCAATATCGGCATTAAAATCCAACCTTTCAAAAGTACTACATGGACAGACTCTGTCGTGAATAAAATGTGCATAAGTCACTTCAAATGTGCTCTCCTGCACAATAAACTAAATAGCATTCGTGGAACTGTCATTTATCTCATGGTCTTCCATAACTAACTCAAATAAGCTCAGCCCTGGATCAATGAAATTAGATCCCTGTGCTTGAGTGCCAATCTTGAAATACTGCAAAGAATAACGCACTTCTGATCAAAGTTCAGCGACCTCTTTTTTCTAAGTAATTAATATTTTCCTTTGTTATATGATATATCCATTAAGTATTACTTGAATGTTATTTTTCTGATCAGATCTTGGATCAGATATAAGGCTCAGTAGTCTCAGTAACTCAGTACCTGGGATAAAACGTGAAATATATATTTATTTTTAACATTATCCTCTTTTGAAGAAATTGTTTACAGGTAGTATGAGCAACATTAGCTTGACTCTTAGATATATTTAAAACTGGAACTGACTGATTTCGATTGCATGTCGAATGAGTGTTATGCGATGAGAGTCAGATTCAGGATTAACTGGAACACACCCAACATAAATACTTTTTGAATCACTTTTTCGGCAGGTAGAACATTGCAATCAATGAGAGCCAGATTTTTTAGAAAGACAGATAGTTTATCAAACTCAGTATTCAATACTTCACATACAAGGCATCTTGTATGTCTTTCATCCATAGAACAATCAATTTGTTTTAAAATAAAAAAAAAAAAAAAAAAAGCATTAAGAAAAAACGGCTGAAATGCGCGATACCCACCCAATGGATAAGATCACTATACAAGAACAACAATGCGAACCAGATAAAATTACAGGAATTGGAACCTTTGTCAGTAAAGTAATAGTTTTAATCAATATCTATCAAAATCGCACTCAATTCCTCAATAACTCTAGAAATAAACAGAAACTACACACTGTGATAAAACCGAGGGGTAAACCGCTGCCAAATATATGTACACCAGATTACACATTATTGAGTGACTACACGGACTTCACCTGATATTACACAGAATTCACCGAAAATTACACGGACTTCACCAGAGACTATACAGAATTCACCTCAGATTACACATGCTTTCCAAGATTGCACAGATTTCACATATGATTTCACATGATTACACTGGATTACACAGATTAGGTACACATATGAATGCACAGATTTCACACTTATGTGAATATACGTATTTAGTAAATTATAACAACTATTATTTGTTTAAAAAAGGAGCAGTTCTAAATTATTTCAATGTCTTTAATTAAAATAAAAATCAAAAAAATTAAATCATACAACAAATATTATCAAAAGTAACATAAATTCTTTGGTGAGATAAGTAACTATAGTTAACTTAAGCAGTTTAATTCAATTAATAGCTTAAGAAATAACAGCTTCAAATTATTCTAATGTAAAACAAAAATTTCCATACGACTAAATTATTGCAATTGTCCGGAAAAATAATATAAAATAAATAATACCTACTGGTAAAAACAATAGACAACCGAGTTGCCAACTTATTAACAAAAAAAACGTAACTAAACTAAAACTTATGTAGCACAAAGTTGCTAAAATGATGGTATCTATGCTAAAGAACCAAAATACAATTTAAGTCAAACTTACATAAATATTTGCACATAATAATATTATGAATTTTCGCGAAGTAGAAATAATATGCTTTTTTTCCGTTTTACACATACGGAAATAAAAAAATGTATTCATTGGGAAGAAAACGGAGTGAGGTAGTATCTGTTAAGTTACGTATTTAATTTTTGTTTATAATGTCTTTGAATTTGTAACAGGCCACTTCTGGTAATTTGAAAGGGAGCGTTTCCAACCAAATCTAGATATAGGGTCATAAAATATATAATTAAAATGAACAATGTCGACGTCGTCGTCTGATCTGGGCCAAATAAATTGTCCTAATTTCGATTTCAAAAATTTTAATTTAAAATGTTCGCTAATGACTTCTTCAATTACTCTTCCTAGGTACCACTGATTATCATAAATAACAGCGTAGTATTTCTCCACAACAATTTTAATATTCAGTGGAACTCTAACTTCCGTAGGGTCTTCACGAGGGGTTAACCGCTGACTAGAATGTGTACACTAAAATACCATATTTGACAAATAATACCAAAAATACCAGAAAATACCAATATTATCACTCTTACCACGGACCCCAATGTGTCGTTTCGGCTTTTTCCAACTATTTTCAAAGTGTGTACAAAGGCTCCCATCAGCCTGCAAATATTGATCCGTTAATGCAGTATTCCGATAGCATCGACATTTCACCAATAACTACTGATGATATAATTGCAGCAAGCAAAAAACTTTAAAACAAGATCACCTCTGACCCCCAGTTCATTGTTAGAGACTGTTCCATCGTTTTATGCGAGCCACTTTATCAAATCTTCAATCTGATCCTGGAACTGGGCATATTTCCCGAAACCTGGAAGGTTGTAAGAGTCTGTCCCATTCATAAGAAGGGCGATCGAACAGTTATTCAGAATTATCGCCTTATCTCCATCTTATGTAACTTCTCCAAAATATTCGAGATTACCCTGTACAAATTTTACCAACATCTTTGTCATTAAATTGCTTTATTACTCCTTCGTTAGAACAAGGCTGGATTATGGATCACTTGTATGGTGTCCGTAGTATGATTGCCACATTGATTCGTTGGAGGTTGTGCAGAGGCGATTTCTCAAGTAGGATCTTATGTTCAGAGAGGACGGTAGGTATCTATCCAGACAAAGGGTTTCATCATTACCTTTTGTTGTCTAGATTCAGGGAACTGTCGCTGTCTGCGCGCAGAGACTCACAATCGCTGACATTCCTATATAAGCTTCTCAATGATGTGATCTATTGATTGCCCCCCTTTTTTTGGAAAATATACCATTTCATGTATCGCGTTTAGGAGCTAGACAACAACCCGCGTTCAGTCGGAGATTGGAGAGATCTAATATTCCATACCAGAGCCGCATTTATAACATGTGCAAAAATTTCAATCTTGTATCAAACGCCGATCATTTACATACCAGCAGCTTGTCTAACGTCCTGAAATATCTGCGTGAGGCGTTTGGTTTCCCACCTTAACTGTATCTCCACATTCTTCATCTTCATTTTTCATCTGCATTTCCCTTGTTTTCATTTCTTACTTCTTTGTCACTTCTTATTTTGGCTTCATTTGTTTTTTTAGTTTCCTATCTTTCTTTGAGTTATTCGTAAAGTTCTTGATCGGTTTTGTTCCTCTGCATTCCTTATTTTTAGTCTTAATTTAATTTGCTAGTTTATTTTTATTATTACTGTTATTTATATTAGGTATATTTTATTATTTTTCTTTGTGTAACAATCTAACAATATTTTTGTGAATTACTTGTTCTTAATTTGTATGGGAATTTTCTGTAATTGGGCGTTTGCCTGTTGGAAATAAGAGCTTAGTATTATTATTATTATTATTTCTTTCTCACATTTACATATGTGGTAAAACGTAGTGAGGGCTTTCGCAAAACTCACACCTTGTTGACTTATTTTAGGATTTTCCTGACTATCCGACATGTTTCTAGGATCACTGATTTTTGCATGTCTGTTATTAGTTTGATGTGGAAGATTATGTTTCGTGAATCCTGCGGGTAACTCCGGTGGTATGAGGCCTGTGACTGAGATGACTACGGGGAGGATGAGGACTTCTTCCATTTTCCACATTGATTTTATTTCTTCAGCTAGGTCCGTGTATTTTCGTATTTTCTCTGTTATTGTCTTCTGTATGTTGTGGTCCAGGGGTGTGCAATATCTATTAACATTGTGATTTTGTTAATTTTGTCTATTACTGTTATATCTGGTCTATTGTTTATAATTGTTTTATCGGTTATAATTCCTCGGTCCCAGTATATTTTGTAATTCTGGTTCTCGTTGACTTGGTCTGGTGTGTATTTGTAGTACGGCTCTTCTATTGTTTTAATGTTATGTTTGTGGAGTAAGTATTTGTGGAGGATTTTGGCTGTCACATTGTGCCTGTTTAGGTATTCTGTTTGTGCTAAGATAGAACATCCTGATGTTATGTGTTGTATCGTTTCGGGCACACTCTACAGTTATCGTTTTCTATGTTAGTTTTTGTGATGTACTTTTGGTAATTTTTTGTCGACACAACTTGGTCCTGTATGGAGAACATGAATCCTTCTGTTTCACTGTACAGGTGTCCGAGTTCGATCCACTTGGTTGAGAGCTGATGTTGTTTATCCAGATCGTTCTTGAATTTGCCATGTAGTTTTTTGCTGTTCCATGTCTGTGTGATGTTTGTGAGGAACGTTTTCTTGTCTATTTGTTGCATTTGTGTGTGTGTGCTGAGCGGTGTGTATTTTTTGTCTGCTTGTTTGATAGACGCGTGTAGTGGTGACTGTGTTGCCTTCATGTTGAAATATCTTTGTAAGCTATGTATTTGAATGTTATGTGTTAGTTCGATGTTGATTAGGCCTCGTCCTCCTTGTTTCCTAGGTAGATACAATCTTTCAACAGCCGAGTTAGGATGTAGGGCTCTATTATCCGTTAGGATTTTTCTTGTTAGGCTGTCTTGTACGTCCGTTAAGGTCCATTGTATGACTCCGAATGAGTAGGTTAGTATGGGTATTGCCCAGGTATTTATAGCCTTAATTTTATTTTTTGCGTTGAGTTGTGTGTGCATGATTCTTCTTAGCCTGTTCTTGTATTTGTTTTCTATGTTTTCTGTCATTTCTTTCGTTTTATGTGTAAGTGTTTCGTTTACTCCTAAGTATTTGTATGTTTCATTGCTGGGTAGTGTAGGGAATGTTGTTATTTATTAAAAGCTCTATGTTGTTAGTTTCCGTTGTTTTACCTTTTTTTGCTATAAGTGATGTGCATTTATCTAGTCCGAAGTTCATTCGTATGTCCTTAGAGAACTTAGTAGTGGTTTCCAATAGCGATGATAGTTGATTTTGGTCCGGAGCATATAACTTTAGATCGTCCACGTAGAACAGGTGTGATATTTTGTAATCTTTTGTTGGGCTGTATCCAATATTTATCGATTTTAAAAGGCTGCTTAGTGGGTTAAGAGCTAAGATAAACCATTTTGGGCTCCATGTGTCTCCCTGGAAGATTCCTCTTCTTATTTTTATGTTATTAGTTTCTAGATCTGTGTGGGGTAGGGTGAGTATTAATTTTGTTTCCCAATTTTTCATTGTTTGTTTAAGGAAGCGTATGATGTTCTGATCGATTTTATAGATTTCTAAAATGTGGAGCAACCATGTATGAGGAACGGAATCATAAGCTTTTTGGTAATCTATCCAGGCAACAGCTATGTTTCTGCCTTTTGCTTCTGCTTGTCTCGTTATCACCCTGTCTATTATGAGCTGCTCTTTGCAGCCTTTCGCACCTTTTGTACACCCTTTCTGTTCTTCGTGTTCGATTTTTTGCTCTGTGATATGTTTTGTTACCTTTTCTGCTATTGTTTTTGTGATAATTTTGTATATAGTGTTAAGGCATGTGATGGGTCTGTAGTGTTTAGGATCGTGTGTATTTTCGTTCTTAGGTTTGAGATATGTTATGCCATGTGTTAAGGATGGTGGAACCTCTGTTGGATGGGTAATTACATGTTGGATTATTTGTGTCATTTTTCTATGTAGTGAAGTAAGATGTTTCCAGAAATAATTGTAGATTTTATCTGGTCCTGGCGCCTTCCAGTTTGGCAGCTTCTTCAGTATGATTCTTAATTCATCTATCGTTATTTCATATGGCATCATTGGTTCCACTGTCTCTGTTCTTTTTTGCTCTGTTTTGATCCACTCACTATTATTATTATTATTATTATTATTATTATTATTACCATTGAAATTTTTCTCTGAATATGGCTTCTTGTATATATTACTTTTAAAAAATTATGGTAGATTAAGCATTGGATAGGGGACAATTATCGATTATCGGGATCAAGCAAAAATTATGGTAGATTCCGATAATTATCTAGCATTTGGCAACACTGTTTACGACATCGAACGGGTAGTTGCGACGTTGTGACATGTACCATGTGAATTATGCATAGTTATTGCGCACGCGCATGTTAAATAATTGTACATAAATACCATAAGGATTACACGGACTTCACTACTATTTCACGGATTACACAGGATTACACTCCAAGATTTCACAGATTACACTATAGATTACTCGTTGATTACACACGGATTACACATAAGTACATGCAGATTTCACATGACTACACATATATTTCAAGATTTCACATGATTACACGTAGATTACACGTGATTACACAAAATCTGTACACCAGATTACACCAGCGGTTTACCCCTCGGATAAAACACTACAATTATTTTTTAATAAAACACGATAAAACATATAAAACACGGAGAACGACATGGTAACTTCACTTCTCGATGAGACCTAACGTTGTATAAACTATTTCAGACATTACCCAAAGTACTTAATTTAAAAAATACAAGTTTAGTGTGCTATGCGTCTTTTACTCACTCTGAATCTGAATATTCAAACATATATTTTTCTGGTGGCTTTCTTCAACACGTAAAAGCTTTATTATTAATTTTTTTAGAGGTTTTCAAAATATAAGGAACACCTCACGCGTCCTTTACATTCGGTAACCAAAGCATTGTTTCTCGAATATTATTTGAAAATATACATTTCACATAAAATCAGCTGAATCTCAACAATACAGCACAGTTAAAATAACATATCCTAATGAATCAACATATATGTTTTTGTTTGCCTATCAATAATTTGCACGCTACCCGTGGGTAAACAAAATCGATCGCGATAAAAAAAATGTAAACAAAATGAAACTAATTCGAATAATTCGCACTTACGCGGTAAACACGACGGCTATTTGTTAATGATGCGAAATGTTTACCGAAACTTTGACATTGTCTGGGGTCAGTTCAACGCGCGTCATTAAAAGTCCGAATTAACATAGAGAAACAACCTGACAAAGAGAAAAGACACGAAACAATGAATATAATTAAAAGAGGAATCAAACAATGTCCAAACTGCTTTGAACAACGATTTACAACCTCGTACGTTAAATAAATAACTGAAATTAAATTTAAAATGTAAAACGAAAAACAACTAAGATATGCCAAGCCGCTACTCAAAGAGCGTTTTATCAACTAGTACAGCATGGAAAAAATAGGGAAAATGGCAAATTGCTTTCCAGTTATTTGCTTCTTCGACGTCTAAACGATCGCCGTGGCCATGATTGAAACTTTCCAGTTGACAAACCGGGAAAATACTCTTATCTAAATTGATACACGAATGGAAACTGGACTATAAAATGCTAGGGCCATCCAGGGTCCGGACTGACATGGGGGTGAATTATTTTTATAGTTTTCTTTGATTTTGGGATTATAGGGCTAGACTGTTGTTAACAATAAAAATAACTGGATCTATTGGCGTCACATGAGATCAGACGGTCTTTCAATGTTCGCATCAGAATCAAATATTCAAGGACCGTTGCTACATAATATGCAAGCTAGATAATTTTAACCAGCTGATTACAACTCTTAGGGCCACTAATTTCAACTCTAATTGAGGAGGGTTCATGCAAAAGCAGACATCTCCATTTTGTACAAACTTGAGAAAAACAGCAAAAACTCTTGTGTGAAAATTCGTATAGGGATATGTCTTGTTTTGAAATAAAACTGCACACTGAAAGAGTACGTGTAATAGGATTTGTCTTGTTTTGTTTAGTTTTAGATATGTTACGTATATACGTTTGGATATGTCTTGTTTTGGTTGAACTCCATAGATTTAAATGACAAATAATGTAGGATATGACTTGCTTTGTTCGAATCTGACTAAGGCCAGCCCTAGAGACCATCCCAGAGAGAACAAATCGGCAAAAAAATTAATTTGGTAAAAAATGGAGATGTCTGCTTTTGCATGAACCCTCCTCAATTAGCCAGTGTTTTGAATATCAAACATCACAGACATTGATTAATTTCGCGTGTGATTAAACCGATTAATCGAAGCTTAAAATAGTGGCCAACTCATTAAGGAACTATTGGCAACACCGCATAGGCACAGTGACCCGGTCTATTGTTTAACCCCAAAATTAATCCGATGTTTGATCACCACCATCACCGGGACTATGAGGACGGCGCCCACAAGGGCCCTGGAGGCGTTGGTGGGGTTGCCTCCGTCGGTGGATAGGGTAAGGCACGAGGCGGCCATGAGATTGGCTGAAGTGGGAATGTGGAAGGACAATGGCTCCTGCCATGGCCATTGTAGGTGATGGCGAGGCTTGTCTGGGAACCTAACCATCCTGGGTATGCAAGGTGACGCGATGGTCCCTGAGATAGATAGATTCCACGAGGGGCTAAACTTCCTTTTCCCTACGGAGGATTGGATGGAAGGAAAGACGCGATCTTGGGATGGGCTAATCTGGTTCACAGACGGTTCAAAATGGGAACGATGTCCGATGCGTACTGTAAGGCCCTGGGGCGGGAATTATCCGCCGCACTCGGCGAGGACACTACGGTTTTCCAAGCAGAAATTGTTGCAATCATGATGAGGGCCTGGGAGTCGCTAAAGCTCAATGTCGGTGGCGGGAGTATTTTCTTCTGCCCCTACAGCAAGGCCGCACTCATGGCGCTGATGTCGGTACGCACGCGCTTCTTAATATCTACCTACTGGGTACCGGGACACTCGGGTGTACCGGGAAACGAGGCCGATGACGCCTTAGCCAGAGAAGGCTCCGCACGCGGATACTTATAGCCTGATCCCTGTATGGGGATCGCCCAGTGTTCGCGAAAGAGCTCTGGAGGCCTGGACGGAGGATCGGGCCGAAGAGGTATGCGGGCGGCTCCGGGGATGAAACAGACGATGCTCATGGTAGGATTCTATACAGGACATTGCAGGCTTAGACGGCACCTGACTCTGCTGAGAATTGCAGGGGCGGGGGAGTGTAGATGGTGCACGGAGGACGATCAAAACCCATACTACTTACTTACGGAATGCTCCGCCTTCGCATGGCCAACTCAAAATCTTTGGCGCGACGCCGATTGATCCAGATTCAGTGCGTCGTATGGTTCTGTTCAAGATATTTCAGGATCTCGGTGTTAATGACTTTTTCCATTACCTTGGCCGTCGTGTAAGTCTGAAAAAAATGCGCGCTTTCTTAAGGCTGCTGGCTGCGGGCACAACGGGCCCATTGGTGGCCTAAGTGCAAGGCCGGCTAGGGACCATCTCTTCTGTTACTGATACTGACTGATACTGAATCCCAGATTAATACGGGTTAGATTTAATCTGGACTTTTACACATTAAAACGTATGAAGGCATAGATGGACCGCACCAAATAGTTTTATATTGACTTTTTCTGTAAATTATAAATACAGTCCACGCGAACTAACTTTATTACATATTTCCTAGCCAAAAACGGCCAGACACGTCACATTTTATGTTAAGGGGAACATGTTATGACATACGATGCGTTTCCCTCACTTTATCCCCCATACCCTCCAGCGCCAATCCAGAAATTTTTCAAATAGGAAGAGGAGTCGAGTGATTCTTTACATGACCCTGTTTTGGAAAATCAAAATTTTATTTGAAATTATTTTATTAAATTTTGAAAAAGACCTCCGTTGACCTCCATACAAAAATACAATTGAACATCTGTATTTAATGGTAATTTGTTTATTTTACATTTACAATGTAATTTTTGCAAAATTTAATATTTGAAAAAAAACAAACGTACAAAAACATTACCATGTGTAATAATAGTTTTCATGAAACATTTAAAATAAAATTTTTCCTGCTTTTGAACAAACCACTAAGGCCTTCCTTAAAAATATATATACCATTTTCACCAAGCATTTAATAAAAAATCAATTAACAATACAAATTTTTTTAATAGAACCATACAATATTGTTCTTGCCATCTGTTTTTGTATTTAATTTATTTAGTTGATTACTATCAAGCTAAATTCTTATTTTCTGGATCTTTCGGGCATAATTGTTAAAATAAAAAGGGTTAAAGTTAGAGGTACAAGACATTATTAATATATTTAATTCAGAATTTAATCGAAAGCCAGTACAGGGTGTTTCACATAAAACCTACTTCTCTGTATTTTTGGGACTTTTTGCAATGAATAGTCAAAAATCTAAAAATGCAACAGGATGGAAGCAGTTTTATTTAAAATAAAAAATTTGTCATACATTTTGAAAAGAAGCTTCTTCAAATTCAGATTAAATTTTTAAGTTTCTTAATTAGCGTATAGATACCGTCATAATGTATAAAATAAAACAATATAAATAAATATATAGAACATAACGTACCATAAAAATTAAAAACGGAAACTATGAAACAATAGTATAGTCATCGTCAAAAGTCAAGAAAAATATATAGAGCAAAAAACATAGGCATGGACAAAAGATCGATATTTTTTTTTCAGCAGGCTTCTTTTTTTTCGTACACTTTTCCTAAAATTACTTTTTACAGAAACTACAGGAAATAGACGTGCGGAATGTTTTCACCCTTTAGACAATTTACTTGAAACGAATAGCCAAATATCTAAAATTGCAACACGATGGTTCTAAAAATAAGAAAGTTATCATCAATTTTGAAACAATGCTTTTTCGAAAACAAATTAAATTTTCAAATTCCTTTTATTGTCTTGGAAACAATAAATATTAGAATAGATACCGTCAAGAAAATTAGGTATAAAATAAAATAATATAAATAGGTACCTATTATATAGAAGACTTTTCAAAACAGCGCTTTTTCAAAATCAAGTTAAATTTTCAAATTCCTGGTATTGTCTTGAAAAACAATAAAAATTACCTTAGATACCGTCAAGAAAATAATGTATAAAATAAAATAATATAAATAAGTATAAGTATATATATAACACTTATAAAACATAAAAATTAAAAACTGAAACTGTGAAGCAATAGTATATTCATCGTTAAAAGTAAAAACATTCAAAATATATAGAGCAAAGCCCAAAGGCATGGACGAAAGCTCGATTTTTTTTCAGGAGGCTTCCTGGTTTTTGTGCTTTCTTTTATACAATTATTTGTTTCAAAATCTATAGAAAATTGTCATCATTTTTGAAGACGGTTCTTCAAAATCAAGTAAAATTTTCAAATTCCTTGTATTGTCTTGAAAAACAATAAAAATTAGCATAGATACCGTCAGGAAAATAATATATAAAATGAAATAATATAAATAGGTATATAGAACACTTACATGACATAAAAATTAAAAACTGAAACAACAGTATACTCATCATCAAATGTAAAAATATTAAAAATATATGGAATGAAATACATAGTATGAAGGAAAACTTACGTGGCATGAATTTACGGCACACTATTCTATACAAGATTCTACCCCATAGATATACAAATAATTCAAACTCTATAACCGTATTGCTAAAAAGTAGATCCTTAACATTTGATTTAAACCTCGTTAAAATAGAACACATTTTTATTTCCACTGGTAACATGTTAAAGAGGAACTCCCAGAATAAAACGGCGACCTTTTATAAAACTCATGAGTGTGCTTGGCAAGAAGTAGCTCAGGCCTATCTCGATACCCGCGTCTAGAGACAGCACGGATACTTGGGCTGGCGAGCAACTTGACAGCTTTGTTTTCTTTTTGTAAAACAAATTGAGGAAGTAAATTTACAATTTTTGCCATAATTGGTTTAAATATCTTGGTAAAATAATTTTTTTAAATCCTATAGTAACCTTTAAAAAAAAGCCTTGCGACTTGACGGGAATCGAACCCGGAGTATCCTATCACAAGCACAGACATCTAACCGCTAGTTCACTAGACCCGTTGGAAACAACTGACTGGATCGTGAAGACATTCAAACAAATCCTGTAAATTGTAAACAAACCAAGTCTCAAGTGTCAAGATGCTCGCTAGCCAAAATATCCGGGCTGTCTCTAGACGCTCCTATCTCGAGTGTCGTGCAGGTGTCAACCTCCAACCAACATCAATTTACTTTTATTTTTATAAACAACTACAAGGCTATGTAATATAAAAATCCTGGCAACTGTCAAAATCCTCTTCTCTCTGCAAGGAGGAATAATTCTATATCTGTTAAAAATTTCGACTGAATTAGTTTTTGAACGACTACGCAACAGGTTATTAGACTTACACCAGACAGAGACTTCCTCAAAGCAAGTCAAGGCTTTGCGTTGCTCAAAGCAAGTCAATACTTGCGTGCTGGTTCAGGACCAGAGATGAGGGCAGTAGTGTTATCTTATCACAATAAACAAAATGTTTGCCCTCCTAACAAAGTCTACAAGGTGGTTGTTAAAAACCGTAAAGATAAGTGGTCTCAAAACATCCCCCTGAAGAGTTCTCAGATCCATTGAAAAGTCTTCACATGAATAAAAATTCTATCGGTCAAAAAAGATTGATAGAACTTACCCCTGATCACCAATTTATCGAGCTTCATCCAAGCAAACTTTAGATCAACTGGTGATTAGCCATGATTACCAATTTATCGAGCTTCATTTCCTTAATTTCAAGCAAACTTTAGATCAACTGTGTCAAAATCACATGTGAGATCAAAAACCAAAGCTATGACATGATCGTTTTTGTCAATACAGTCAAAGACGTGCTGTGAAAGTTCAACACAAGCATCCCCTGTGGAGAGACCTTTACACAGAAGCCGTGCTAGCTAGAAGAGAAGACATTATGAGCGTTAAAGAAATTTGTCATTTTCTCATAAATTACATCTTCGAAAAATTAAAAAAAAATACTAAGAAGTGCGACAGGTCTATTGTTTTCTATATTGCTTCGTTCTCCCTTTTTAAAGATCGTTACAATTTCTACATTTATCAATGGTTGTGGAAAAGTGCCTTGTTCAATTGATTTGGTGACACAAAGGTTGATAAAATTATAGAAAGCTCCTCAGCATACTCTTTGACAATGGCAACAGGCCGGAAGACTTCTTGTTTGACAAAGAATTAATGATTTTTGACACTTCAGCCGGGGTAGTAGGCATAAACATAGAATCCGGAATATACTTCCCACCAACCTAGCCATCAAAATGTTTACCTTTTACGCCAGACAAATACTTTCCAAACTCATTTGCAATTTTCTTCCCATCTGTTTACATTTTATTTGACACAGCTAATTATGTTATTATGTTATGCTTTTAGTATACTGCCGAGTTTATAAGATCCCAGTCAGCCTTTGATTTATTTTCTGCCAGGTTTAGGTATAAGGTTATTGTTGGATGTTGGATGCCCCTATTTCTACTTTTATATTATTCCGGACGTTTCATTTGCATCCCTTGTTACTTAACTAAACATCAATATCACGCGTCCCTCTTCTCAACTAATTTAGACTTTGCAATTCTCGTCTCTGCCTTAGGAGCACATTAGAAATCTTTATATTGCCCAATTTTAAGTGCCAAAACGAGAGTATCGTTAAAGCACCATAAGAAAAAATAAAAAAGAAAATAGAGAACGTTCCCTCCATGCTTGATTGTTCAAGGCTTTCCCCCAAAAAGGAGCTCAATCTATATTCGAATTTAGCCATAGCGTTCGTTTCCTTTATCACCCTTCATATATTCTATAATGGGCTGATTTATTCATGAGATTAAGTTAAACGGAGCAAAAAACTTCAAAAAACCCGTTAATTTTTGGGTTAGTTTGGGTTAGGGTTTCTTCAAAAGCATTGCCATTTATAAGTCTTTATTTGATTTCAATTTGAGACTAAGATTATCGTTAAAAAATAAGTTTAAAAATCCTTGTACGAGCGTGCGTAAAAAAACATTTTCCCACATGCATTTTGGTGTAAAAAGATATATTTTCCCGCAGTTCGGAAATTTAAATGTGTCCCGCAGTACTACGTTAAGCAAAGTTTTTAAAACATTTACACTCACCATAAATATTGTTAATAATAAATAATACAAATAAAATGTTCTGATTTTCTGATATTACAAATAATTAATTATTTTGACACTTTTTCTCACGCTCGTAGAAAAAATTATGTTCTAAACTCATGCGAAAAGTGTTTCATCGAACTTCACTCCGCGTCGTTTGGTCGGAAAAGAATCACTTATTTTAACAGCCTTCATCTGAGAAATTAAGCGTTTCCGGTTTGCAGATACGTTTACCCTTACGCTTATGCTAGAAAACATCATGTACATTTTGTAATAACACAGGTGCATTTATACGAACCTAAAGTTATAATAACATATCATCAATTGATTCAAGTTTTGTAGCACAACATTTATTTTGTAAGTGTCCCTATCAGAATACTCCAAACTAAGGGATTCAGGTTTGGTGATCTGTTAGGACACTCAATTGACACGCCTCTAGCGAACACGGTTATAAACCATAATGACAGTTGGGTGGGCGGGATTTAGAGGGTTTGTTTACTGTTTTAGAATGTCTAAGCCGCCAACCAAGCATGGTCTTCCGCTCGCTGCGTGGTACAACCAAGCAAAGAAACCTAAATTTACAAAAAGAAACAAACATATCCTTAAAAAAACATGTCTCGCCACGGGAATCGTATATCCTGATGGGCATCGTATCACAACAAGAACAGCATCTAACCACTGCACCACTAGACCCTCTCGGAAGCAGTCCACTGGACTGTGAAAACATTATTTGCCTTTTCGACTAACGCGTGCGCACTTAAACAAACTGTCTAAGTCCCGCCCACCCAACTGTCACTATGGTTTATAAACGTGCTCGCTAGACGCGAGTCTCAATTGGGCCACTTATACCAATCCATTAAACAAGAAAATTGGGTTTCACCATTACTATATTTCGTCAGTTTAGTTTGGGTTGGTTTTTGCTAGGCAGAATTATCTGACGAAGTCTTCAGTTGATTCATGATTTATAACATCACAATTGTTTTTAAAGTGCCCCTGTAAGAAATTTTCTAAATCATTTATATCTGGTGTTCTGGCAGACCTCTCAGCTGAGCATCTTTTATGAATCCATTAATCAGGAAATTGAATATTCAAAAAATTCTTAGTAGAGTTTCGTTTTACGTCATCTTCGCTAAAGTAGAACCAAAAAAAAGATGTAAGTACTAACTTATTAAATACGCTCACAAACATAGGATTACCAAGAAAATACGTTTTTTTTTGTTTTTGGATAACTCTTTCTTTAATATCACAAGGGATTTTTGCATCCTGAGGTTTCGGGCAGTACTTACTCAAACCACCATGTATAATTATTGTGTAGCGATACAAAACACTTTTTTCGCGTGCCCAAAATTTAAGGTTAAAGACACCGGGGATACCGTTTGAAATGTGTTTGTGCGATGCCAAGAAAAACCTACGCTTTACTTTGCTTTGGATCGAAATAGATGGTACGTTAACAAACTATTTATTATTGCTATTGTGAAATGCGAGTGATGTAGGAAGGAAAATAAATATGTGTTCAAGGGCAGCTATTGTTGCATCATAGCTTTTGTCCTCTATTGGGAACTGATTTGAGATATTTGGTGTGATTATAAACTTCA
>JAEQML010056360.1:0-34147 GCA_016904865.1 Pissodes strobi
ATTTAGTTTTTATTTTTTTCCGACTTTATTTGAAAAGATATTTCAAAATAAATGTCACATCATCACAGCTACTTTTTTCTCTCTACAAAATGACATTATTAAATTTACGATCCGACGTTTCGTCTCTGAGCAACCATCATCAACTTTGTTTTTTTAAATAGTCGATAATTTTTGTTTTATTCTTAACAAACTTTAATTTTAATTCTAAATCCAACGATATATCACACTTAATATTTATTCGACGTTTCGAACTGAAAAAATCATCATCAAGGCTAATTGATGATGAAATGCAATTTTTTTGAAAGAACGAAACGAATTTACTTATCATAATAACATAATAACATAACATAGTAGTAATAAAATAATAACATAATAATATAATATCATAGTATCATAATACATGGGGTATTGAATTTATTCAATGTGTTCAAATAGATCTCCATCTTTGATATTTGCATTGCGTAGCCTTTTGGGATTCGCATTTGCTCAATGCGACATAGTATGCCATGAAAAACAAAAGATATCAGTTTCATAGCAACAGACAACCATCAATATGTCAATGTGTTGTAGAATAAATTTTGCTTAAACTTAGATTTGTTTGGGTTACTATTTAAAACGGTTTTTTACGATTTGTACTGAAAAACATGTTTTCGAATAAAGAAAAGGGTGATATGCTGAGAATTTATTATTCAACAAAATGGTGGTCTTTTTGAACACATTGACTTAATTGATATTAAATATCCTATGTATTATGATACTATGATATTATGTTATTATTTTATTGTTATTATGTTATGTTATTATGATAAATAAATTAGTTTTATTCGTTAAAAAAAAATATTTTCGATAGCCTAATAAATAATTCTAATCTAATCACTTTTCTCCTCTACAAGACAACGTATTCCATCATCAACTAGCATTGATGATGATTTTTTCCGTTCCAAACGTGAAATAAATATTAAGTGTGATATATCGTTGGATTTAGAATTAATTTTAGAATTTTCTAAGTGTAAAACAAACATTAACTACTATTTAAAAAAACAAAGTTGATGATGGTTGCTCAGAGACGAAACGTCGGATCGTAAAATTAGTATCGTCATTTTGTAGAGGCGAAAAAGTAGCTATAATGATGTGACATTTATTTCGCCATATCTTTTCAAATAAAGTCAGAAAAAAATAAATACCAATTTTCAAAATTCCGGTTTTTCCGGATTTCTCTGGTAGTATTAGAAATGTCTTCAATTTCTGAACGGCATTGTATTGCGTCCCAAAATGCGCAAATTTGCCCCAATTTAAACATTTTCGTATATCTTACAGTTTCCGAGATCCCAATGGTCAACCTCGAATTTGTTACAGCCTGTATATATATATATTGATATCAAATAATTTTCAGTAACCATCAGCAAATTAATAAAAGAAATACAAAAGGTGCAAATAACTTAAAACGAAAAAGAAGTAGGTGTGAACCACCCCTAAATAATATACACCTCCCCATATGATCAAAACTAAAGTTGCATTAAAAAAAAGTTCAGAAATGATAAAAGGAAAAGGTTAAAATCCTATGGAATGCAATGCAACTGGTAGTCGATGTAAAAAAAAATAACACAGATAAGAGCAATTAAATCATTAAATTAGACAAAAATACTTTAGCAATATTTACCTCACTTGAGTTGAAGCGTTGCCTAGAGGATTAACTGCCTCGGTTTTATTAGATGAGCTCAGAAACCCGCTAGAAATAATGGAAAATAACCTTTAGCGTTATGGCGGCCATGTGCCGGCAGGCTGTTAAAAAAAATAATTCCAGAAAAATCTTACCTAGTGTCAAAACACAAACTAGGAACTCAACCTAATATCCCCTAAAAGGGTAGTATAAAACGCAATACTAAAAGCTGAGTCACCTATACTACACTTCAGCAAAACACTTTCTCTATTCCCGGTAGGTATTTCTAGAAGAACGAGATCATCGGTTTCAGTCAATTTGCATCTTTTCACTTCCACGGAATCAGAAGGAAGAAAGTTGGTAGAGCCGAGAAATGCAGAAATATACTTCTAAGATAAACGACTTAGTTCGCGTTTATTATTGTTGTAAAACGACTGCGGAAGCCACAATTAATTAATTATATTAAATTTTTCAATAAATAATAGGAAGTATTCCTAAACGAAATAATAAACCTTCAAAAATCCAAATTGACAGCAACAATTATGAGAAAATAGCCCATTAATAATATTTAGGGTTACCAATCGGATATTACAAAAGTTACAACATACCACTTGAAAAGATAAATATGAAGTAGAAATCCCAAATATCAAAATTCCCAACCGGCGGTAAGAAGATGGAACTGCAATATAACCTCTAAATCCACTAAAGCATAATAAAGGAAAACAACTAACCCAAACATTGACGATTGAATGAAAATTAAAGAAAAATATGGGAAAAACCACTAGGAAAATATCGGAAGGATAGGCCCTAAATCCCTAAAACGCTATGAGAAGGAACAACAATGAGTAATCTATGCAGAGATCAACAGGTCTTAGACGAAACTAAGCAACAGGTACTGGCTTGTACTATTTAAAAGAAAGAAGAATGTAATAACTAACAATTATTCTCGAATTAATAGGTAAACAAGAAAGCAGCAGCAGTATCTCAAAGCAAATCAGTGACCCCCACAAACTAAAGCAACCTCAGCCCGAGATTAGAAGTGAAATATTCAAAGCGAAAGTAGCATATGAATTTAATCGATCCAACGAGGTAGGTTATTAACTCAGTTCTTACAAATACAGAACTGCCAGCAAACATATTTATTGTAATATAAATAAGCAAAGTTAAACTAATAACATAATATCTTATTTTAGTTGTTTGATCAAACCTAAGCGAGCCACAGATTATCCACTAATATAAAGACAATCACAAAGTGCTGGAGGACAACAGAAGAAAAATGATGATTCAGAGTAGTAGATAACAGTGTTATAAAAGCTAGTACATATTATGTAATACTAACCGTATATATAATAAAATTAATTAAAATTAATTTACATTAATAAATGCTGCAACGGGAGTCTATTAAGCTTATTGACAACAAATAAAATAAATTAAGAGGAGAGGATAATACTCAATAATTCTTACCACAAAATATAGAACGCTTTGTTGCTAAATGCAGCATATAAAATAAAATGTATAATCTTTTATAGTGGCAAAATTAGACTATTACACGCACTTAAAATAATAATAAGATTATGCCAAATAAGTATCACCCAAATTATAAGACTATCAAGTTAATCTTAAGTTCAAAATCATTAATACTGTCTAACTTAACTCTAAATTTGTAAAATTCTGACTAAGTAACAGACAATCACAGAACGCTCTATATAAATATTAATCCCCTAAATAAAAAAATTATTATAAATTAATTCCATGGCAGTGATCATATCAGCGGACAAATAAATAGTTAAAAAGAAATATTAAGTCAATTAAATTAACCTGGTAGGAAATATGGTCAATGAAAATCGACAGGGGAAATCGAAATGAGCTCAATTCGGTAACCTGCTTATGAACGAAAACCTAAAGTAGTGGTTAGGTCAGACAGTCTACTGTTGTAATTCTTACCAGCAAATTTTTAGTTACTCAAATAACGATAAGAAACGGTAATAGACACAACAAAGGTACAATAAAACATAATAATCGATTAAAAGCCATTTAACGGTAAGTTCGATATAAATAAGATATACAGTTAGGGCGTAGCATTTAGGTAAATGCACGTAATACACGAAGAGTAGATCAGATTATTACAGTAATATTAGCAAGACATTTGCTAATCAAGATAATATCAGACACGGTAATGAAAAAAGTCGGTATTAGTTCATCGCATAACTATAAGCAACAGTGATAGATACAATAAAAGATAATGATCGGTTAAAAGTCATATAACGGTAAGCTTGATAAAATTGAGATAGGTAATTATAGGGCCTACTTGTATATAATTTTTATATGCTCATACGGAATTGGAAGTTACTGGCAGGGGTTGGTGGCAAATAAAATTCTACTACGATTAGAATTTTTTTGTTGATGGCTATTTCCTATCTTATGGGGCTATTTGGTTGCCCGAAATAGAACTTTACTGCTTCCGGTGACGCTGCACGTCACGCCATGCGGTCAGCATCACTTCGATAAAAAAAAGTCTCAAATGGGAAACTTGTCTTTTTCTCTACCTACGTATTTAGCGCGCGGAAGAGAAAGCCACGTCAATTACCAAAAGATATCTTAGACATCCGTCAAGAGAATGTTCGAGAATGAGGTACGGCCACTAGCACTTCGGAATTATGTTCGTGGATACCGGCAGAGGGTGTTCCAATATTCCAAAGTATGAAATGAAATAGTTAATGTTTTAAATTTGAAGATATTCATTCTAAGATCAGCATAGGTATGTCAGGTTCTAATGTAAGGTAAAGATAATATCAACCACATAAATGATAGGGAAGAAACTGTATTTCTGGGTTTGGTAGCATTTATAACGCTACAATCGTGCCACTGAACTCAACGGTGGATCATAATCAATGTTTCTGCTATATGAGAAACCTTTAATGACTAATCTTGCTTTGTACTTCCTTATGGAAACATATGGAAAAGACTTTTACCTTAAACAACCATTTACATCTTCAAGAAACCCTTACTACGGGAGTCTAATTATTTCATCATTGCCAATAATCGTTGTTTTTTCCATCACCATTAACAGATTCGTATTGTTCTATTATCTCTAGTATTCTTGAGGTAACTGACATGTTATATTCTTCTAACCCAAACGCTAACAAGTTTTGCTAATATGTCTTTAGAACCGCTAAAAAGTTAATTAAATTATCCTTTAGTCCTCTAGTATTAATATCTATCAAATTCAAAAGTTTGACCCCTAGGTCTATTTTATTGGGCAATTCATGTGGTGCTAATGCAAGGCTATTATTAAGTTCATCACTAATATTCTGAAGAAATTTTGCCTTCGCCTTAGCTAGTTGAGCCTAGTTTTTGCTCGCAGTAAAATTATTGAAGTTGGTCAGTTACCTCATAGCCCGTGCCAAAACTGGTTCCGAATTCCTACGACACAATTATTGCACTATATTATGTTACAATAGAAGTCATTTGTTTAATATTCGCTTGAAAAGCTTGGACCCTATTGGTATATCTACGCAGATTTTTATTTTGGTACTTATATCTCTTATAACACGAAAGAACTTATATACCCACATATAGGGGCAGCCTCAGCCACACACTATTCAAGCAGTGAAAGAGATTACCTGAAGGTTCTGCAAAAGTTATCTTGCACTACTTAAATAAATATTATATTAGTGGGCCTCAGCCCCTATAAAATTGTTCTGATTTTTTATTATTTCTTCAATTGGTGCTGTCGTAAAGTCCTCCTTGAAACCAGCGTTTTTAGTTTTGAATTTTTCATGCACCTCTTTGATTTGGCCATTCCCTGCACTCTTTTTGGCTAGACTAACTAGTATCCATTATCTGAGCCGGTGCTGCGCTCTTTCCTATACTTTTGCGTATGCAGGATTCAGTCGATATTTTTTTATTTTCACTAATCTTCTCAATTCTATCATGAATGTTATTTATTTTTCTAACGAGTTTCCTGTTCTTTTTTGTGATCACCATTAACTCAATAAATTTACACTTCCAAGGGTGTGGTAATATAATATGCAATATCCATGGAATGTTTTTACTGTTGATTCGTGATATTAAAAATAATGACAAAGGATGTCTTTAGCACGTTGAGTGGGCGTAGATAAAACAGTTGTATAATACATATGATTTAACTGCATCAATATACTCAAGTGGATACACAACTCGTGCTACACACACGTAGGTAATGCATCTTTACTTTATAGCTATTTCCTTTGTCATTAGTCGGTCACTATATTGTCATGAATAGTTTAGGTGGTTGTCGTGTTTTTAAAAAGCATAACTGCTCAGAGAAGAGCCGCGTCGCGATTAGTACAATGACGGGGTCTTAATATTTCCTTTAATGTATCACTGTATGTTCTATTCGTGAGGACCCGCCTTGCTTAGCGTGCCGGGGAGTAACTGGGGTAGACCGGGCCTAGTTACGTTGGGTAAGAAGAGCTGATAAAGTAAGCACGTTTAGTTCATAACAATAACAATATATTAACGATAAAACTTTAACAATGACTATTGGTCAAAAAAATGAGATTCTATTATACCCGATTACTAATGATTATTTAGACACTACTTGTCTTTCTCGGAACTCTGACAAACTTCTTGATTTGACTTTACCACGGTGGTTGTGAAACCCCTAGTTCTAGCAGTCGTCAAATGACCAACCGGTTCCAGGTTTGGTAAGGAATAAAGGAGTAGAACCTAACCCTAGCTGTATAGCCAACTTTATGAGCGGAAAGAACCCAGAGGCAGCTGTATAGCTAACCTGGGAGCTGGTTGTGGTGAGAACAAAGTCTGAAGAAATGAAGGTTCGGTAGCGTATTTATATTAAAAAAGTGATTATCATTGCATGCTTAAAGTTGAAAATCGCTCCCGTTGATTCCTCGCGTTGTTTATAGTTTGCCTTTAATGTCTATATATCAATCTCCAATTCAAACTTAGGATCTTATGTAATTTAGTAGATTACAATATTTGAAAAAATTTCGTAACCAGCGAATAAATAAATGATACACAGTAGCGTGCCGTGGGTATAAGGGCGGGAGGGGCGAGCTATTTCGAGGGCGCCGAATGATGAGCCATTTGCAGTTTGCATTAGGAGGTTGAGGCGGGTTAGATAGAGGGCGGGGGGGGCATTCCCCCCCCCCCTGGCCCCCTATACGGCACGCTACTGATGATACAGACATGATCAAGAATGCATTTAGCATAATATAATGTATTCTGCTTTGATTTTGTTATTTTTTGACTGGTCGCAAATTCTTTTGTAAACAACAAAAAATTAAAAATAGTAATAAAGATAATTATTTTCAGGTATGTCATTACAACACTGTGCGGTGTCGACAAATGCTACAGCCCACCCTGGGTCGTCACTCTGGTGTTCTGGGTGGGATATTTCAACTCAGCATTGAATCCGCTTATCTACGCGTATTTCAATAGAGAATTCAGAGTGGCATTTAAGAAGACTCTACAAAGCTGTTGCCAAATGATGTCTAAGCTTATATGTTGGAGGTGGAGGACGTCGAGGGAGGTTCCCATTTCCTATAGTAATGCTTCTAGTGAGGTACCCGGAAATTACATTACTAGGGATCATAATGTACCTAGATGTAGCTATAATATATCAGAGGGAGAAATAGTGAATATACACAGTGAGGCTATTATATAAATAAAATAAATATATGAAATCACATTTACCAAGGTGTTGCTAAAGTTAGATTTAATCAGTCATGAGTTTGGGATATTGACGCTCTGATACAGGCAAGATTTGAGTTCCTTTGCCGTTTCTGCTCCGGACTGTATTTTTCATTGTACTGCGATACTCTGAACATAAAAAAAAAACATTAAATAGTTCCTAAATTTGAAGAAATTGAATGTGCAGTAAAACAAAAATAGACAACTGAAGCACTTATTAATTATTTTATGAGGACTACGGATTACCAACAATAGAGCATAAAATTCGAACCTGCTAGTTTCAGAAATTAGAATACTCACGCGATTTAACATTTATTTGACAGTGGGTATATAATTTATGCTATAATAGATTTCACTGGGGCTTAGCAAACTTGACTCTCAAAGGAGCAACTTCAATATTATTTAGTACCGCAGCTATTTGCGGTGCTTAAAGCTGGGGTTATAAAATAGGACTCGATCTTTTGAGTATTTTACCTTCAGTGTATTTTATATGCCATTTTCTTCAATTGTATTTTAAATGCACTGCAAATATGTATTGATTTTATGCATTTCTCGAGGGGTTTTCGATTGTAATCTAAAAACATTTATATATTTAGTAGTAGATCAGATCATTTTAACTTATTTGAGGTACATAATCAGAGTTGTCATATCACTAGTTATGTTATGTACTGCATCCTCGCAGCGGCAACATTTCCGGCTCATAACTGTATATAATAACGCTCATACCGCACTAATAATGTAAATAACTATTGCCTAAAAACAAATAATTATTGTTAGTCTAGTAAAATTACATTTCCCCAATAATGATCGGTGAAATATAAATTCGCAAATTCACAAAAAATATTATTTATATAAACATTCTTGTAAATTTTAACCCATTTATTCTTCTTGGATTTCTCAAGAGTACAGTTTTGGCAACTTTTTCCTATTATTCTTATGTTTCAGAAAACTTATAACCGACAATCAAAAAAATTGGATCTCTTATTCAATAATGAAATATTATTTGTGGTGATTATATATTCAACTTAATGTGTAGGGAAGGAATGAATAGTATATTAGACCATGAACACTTAGTGATAGCGATTAAAACACGACGAATATAGTAACAAATGCGTATTTCTTAATAGCTTTTATATGGTAGTGGCATACATTATATTATATTCTACGACTAGACATAATACCGAAAAAAAACTAATTAAGCCTTCAAAATTAACTGTGTAAATAGTAACTACAAACTGTCCAAATTGATACATTTTAGACCTCGGTCGTGGGCATGACAGTCTATGATATTGACCGAATTACAAATATTTTAAGACAACTGGCCTCAAATTATTATCTGTAACTGAGGTACTTCCCAACACCTAAATTTGCTCTACTCGTTTTGATCAATAACTTTAAAACTGCTTTCTTCGGTGACAAAAATATTTAGTAAATACACGGTTATCATAGGTTTTTAAATTATGAAGAACGATATGATTTTTTTATGTAAAAGCCAGACATAATATCAGCTGGTCAGATGTACGGATGGATGAGATAGACAAAGTGACCAAAAATGGAATGATACGACAAAAGTGGTTCTTAAAACATTGTGCTCGCTTTGAAAACAATATCTAAAATTAAAAAAAAATGTTTTTCCTTGTACGAGGGTTGCAAAAAATATAAAAATTCATAATTTGGTAAAGAGTAAAGTTGCAGTATTAATAATTTTAATGCAGAACGTAAATAAAAATTGTTATAAGATTTTTCAAAAATTATCAAGTAAAAAAATTATTATTTGGTTACACTTTTGATAATTGTGACGGATTTGCCAAAATAAGAAGAAAGATGTCTTGAGAGCAGTAAAATTACAGACTGATAGAGGTTAAAGGAAATTGCTAATAGAATTATTTCTTATTATATTAAACTTAGACAAGGGAACCTCATAATTACTTCTCAAATCCTTCATCTCAAGATTCCACACACTTTTCTAACTAATCTAAACGGCTAAAGCTTCTTCTTTTTCTTCCAGGGAAATCGATTTTATCACCTATGAAATTATCTGCTTTGAAACTCCATCGTCATTTAAATAGGTTTGTTATTCAAGGCGGTCCAGAAAAATATATCACAAATTGACAAATCAGAGTCTTAGTGGGCGATCGATTTCCAAATTTGCGGTTGAGCCAACGTCTTACTCCTACAGCATAATATGCAGGATCCATCATACCAAAAATAGATATTTCAGCAAAATTGAAGAGGCAATTTTTCGTAACAAGAACATTTACTTTCCTGAGTTTTGGATTTTCCCCACTCCAATACCTCACATGCTGAGAAGCCATAACTCAAACGTTGCTAACTAACTGTTCTCATCTTCCAAAGTATGTTTAACATTGCTTTAATTGTATGTCCCTGTAACACATTTTGAATATAACTGAAAATACCTTAAAATTTTTAAGAAGTTTCAGATGTGGGATCTAAATTATTTTAAAGAAGATATGGTGCACTTGTTACAGTTATTTTCCACTACATAAACTCCTTCTCGATTGTTCTGGAATGACTGATACTGGTAGTATGTCTATAAGAGTATGTTCAGGCTACGAATGGCAATCAGGAACAGATTTCTAAAACTTGGAATCTTCGAGATTTAGTGCGTCTAATATTCGGGACTGATAATTAAAAAGAAAAGTCAATTGGCACTTATTAAGTAAGTTTTATTATCCTAAAAGTCAAATATATTTTTCTAGAGCATAATATAGCATCACACGGAATAAGAAAATCAATTAATCTAGCGTTTGAAAAAATATATAAATCTTTTAAAAAGGATCGCACAAAATAGGCCCATCAAATAATTCGTTTTCCAGCGAGGAATATCTTTTATTGCATATATATCATGGCAAAGAGCCATTTAGACTCTGCTCTGGTGGATGAAGTTGTCATTAAAAATTCAAGTGCTCTTTGAAGATTGCGTCCGCTATTTCGAGCATTTCCGTAGAAATCTATTTCTCCGTTGGCTAACTGGGATTAACTGACCTACTCCCGAATGTTTTGGGAACCCACGATTAACATGCAGTATCGAGCTATATCAAGATCAATTTTTATAAGAACGAACTAGATTCTAGGAATATCTAATTCAATACTTAAATAGTTTTCAGTAAAAATTATGTTTCAGTGAGTACCACTAAATATGGCTTTAATCTTCTCTCACTCCATCAAGAATAGTTTAATACCTTTCAGAATATTTAGTGCAATATGATTGTTCAAGAGAAAAGATATGATATCCAGATTATGACTACGTATAACGCAGATTTTGATTTTTTTCCGAATTTCTCAACAAATAATATAGAATAAAAAAATGTATGATTGCAAGGTATTTATAGCTGCTTGAAAACATCATGTGTTGGGCTACATGGTATTTTTACATTTTTGCTACCACTTATTTATTTATCATAGTTCAACTTCCTATAGAAGATCAGTGATTACATATTAATTTCTTGTAAATAAGTTAGATATTTTAATTTCCACTAACTTATTGGTTAGTTATAGAGTATGAAACAAAATTCTGGAACCCTTTAAACATCTAAGGCGAAGCTGTTAGTGTTATTTGCAATGTTGTCAATCAGTTTTTTAGCAATCGATATAAACAATATTTTTTTAACCCAGCAGTAGTCGCACTAATATTTAGGACAGAACGGTCGCGCGCGGACTCTCACTCCGCGCAACTAAAAATATGAATTTTTGGTTTCCAATGCATTTTTTGAAAAATAATAAAACTTCTTAAAAACAATTTTTATTATAAAGAAGAAAATAAAATGAAATTAGTTTGAAAATAAAATTAAATTAGATTGTCAATGTCGATTGACTGACCTATGTCGCTAGAAGAATGCATTAGCATTTAGTTTGCCACAATTACTAGATATTTCCCAACAAGCTATTACAAAGATTATATCTTTTTGACCCCGAAATTTCCGGGATGTGAATTTTCAATCGAATCGAAGCATAAATATAATTTGTCTTCCATATTGTATCCGCCATTTTGAATTTCAAAAATCTGGCAGAAAATTCGTAATTCTTTGTACCGAAAACTACCTGATGTAATTTTTCAATTCAATTGGAGAATAAACACATAACAAAATTTGTCCGCCATCTTGAATTTTAAACAATTCAATATGTTAAATTTTATTATTACGCAAACTATGTAAGCGTACCAAATTTCAAGTAAATAGCACATCTGGAACTGTTTCTAGTTAAGCTTGCAAGATTTGACCTAGAACGTAAGCAGTCGTGCGCGGACTCGAAGTCCGCAATATAAAGTTGCAGAAGACAACTCCACTTCACAGTTCCAAGTCGATACTAATCGATTGAATCGATTCGTCGGGGTTAAGTTGAGACAAACGTCAAGGTACAAACCCCACTAATGGCTGGGTCGCACCAGTCTAAAAACGTTCCCGACACGATTGTGATGTATTCGCGGAAACACACGCAATCTGCTGTATATTTTGTAATAAGTGCATCCAAAGTGCGGGCACGTTTTACAATAAGTGATATTTCTAACCCAAGATATACCCAAAATCAAGAAAAAAACTGTTTAGAAACTTAACTGTAAAAAAATAAATAAAAGCAACGGGGTTGAACCCGAGCCATCGGCCGCCGCCGATAGCCACAGAATTGAGACCCAACCATCTAACCCTCTAGACCACGATGGCTCATGTTGCAAATCGATTGTACCGCGAATACAATCGCTCAACTCAACGCCACATACACTAGATGGCGTTGGAGTCGTAAGAGAGAGAGGGAGGCGCCGCACGAAGTATTTCGTCATCGGGAACGATTTTAGGCCGGCGCGACCTAGTCGCTAATCTAACTCCGAGTATCGATTTAAAGCATCGCGTACGTGTTCAGAAAGGAATTGGCAGGTTTTAAGTGCATTTTGGCCCCCGGTAGAATTCGCTAAATTTTTTATATGTTGTAGCTGATGTCAAGATAAGACTTTCTTACCATTGCGCCAAAGCCTAACTATATTGGGTGTATGAGAAAAATGGGTCCGAAAGTTACAATATTTATGTTTTAATAATATAATTTTCATACCTAATACATGTTTCAGGCAAATTGAAGTACTAATATAACTATGTAAAATTAGGTTTATCAATAAATTGAATCAGTTTCTTATAACTAAGTGTATTATATACAGTACAACAAGTAGAAGTGAGAACAAAATACAACCATCAAGTTTCAAGTTTTGCTGTTGCAAGTAAAAGTAGGTATTAGACTACTTCCAAGAGTTTCCTTCCTATTTCTAAAAATCACAAAAATTTTGTTGGTACTCAGCCGTTTTTTATTTTTCCCCAGTGGGTACCTCCCTAGGTACTTTCAAAAGAAATAACTATTTTTATTCATTCTTTGTAAAAACTTTAGGTACATTTTCTTTTAATTAGAACATTTTTTTGTTTACACCTACAGGGTTGATTCAATTTAAATATAAGAAAAATTGACGTAATAATTTTACCTACCTACATAACGACCCAAAATAGATTTAAACATTTCTACAAGCCGCGCACATTATAATATTCTGGCTCTAATAAACAAACAATTTGAAAAGTTCGAGATTGACAACTCCGGAAAACTAATAGACCATTTTTAGTTACTTAATTATTTGACAGCTTGAATGCTAGATTATTATTTAGAAGTTCAATTTGTGTGTTTTTTGTCTAATAGTCGTTATTTTAAGTTTTTCTACTTTTAAAATGTCCAATTGTTTCGTGTGTGACGTAAGATTTCCAATAAGAAGTAGGTTCGGGAGACTTGTGTATAAACCTAATCAAGAAATTAACCAAAACGGGAGACGCAGAGATCTGGCAGTTCTACATCGAAGTAGATTTAGGTTGGCAGAGCAGAACGTTAATGAGAACACTAGGATCTGCGCAAACTGTGACAGAAGGATATTGAAAGTTCTTGAAAGCGAGGGAAATGAGCAGACTATTTTAACGGAAGTTTTGGTGAGAAGGCAGACTGAAAGTTGTTTCTTGTGCAATGAGGCTACAAATGAGAGATTAACACTTAACGCAAGAGTAGATTTTTACCTAAAAACTAATATATTTATACCAGAACAAGTTCGGTGCTGCAACATTCATTTAAACTTTCGGGGGAATATTCAGCTACAATTTATGGAAAACGTAATCAGCATTCCCATGAAAATATTATTAAATGGCAACGATATTGCTACTTGGTTTTCAAAATTAAAGGAAATATCTCAAAAGCAAAAGAAAACAAGATGTGATGACGAAAATAATTTCAGTGACGCTGAAATGAAAAGCTTAACTTCTTTAAATCGACAACAGTTCCGGGATTTATTTGCGACATGTATTCCAGTAGAAATCAATGGTTGTAGAAGATACGTCACCAAAAAATATCTGATGGCTTTTCTAATCAAGCTGCGTCAAGGACTTTCTGATAATTTCTTGAATTCAATTATGCATTTTTCTTCAAGGCAAAACATGAGTATGATCATAACCATTGTAAGACAAAGTCTAATGTCCCAGTTTGTTAGAGAGAACCTCGGATTTGACTCACCTCCTGTCCAAAATCGAGAACAATTCTTGGAGAGACATATTACAGAATTTGCAAATCGACTTTATAATCCTGAACCTGCTGTACCGAAAACCATCCTTTATCCAGACTGCACCTATTTCAAGATTAAAAAAAGTTCACAATTTAGAGTCCAAAGACAGTCATACTCAGTTCATAAAAAATACACATTATTAAAAGCAGGAGTTATTGTAGCTCCAGATGGTTATATTTTAAATGTTCATGGCCCTTATTTCTCTGATATTCGTAATAATGATGATCAAATATTAATGAACGAATTCAATGAAGATAGAGAACGAATACGCCAGTGGGTACAGGATAATGATATTTTTATCGTAGATAGAGGCTACAGGGACTCTGTTGAATTTCTCGAAGCATTATCTCTAAATTGCGAAATACCTTCATTCCTGGCACGAGGACAACGACAGTTTACAAGCTAACGATTCTAGGAAAATCAACAAAACCAGATGGATTGTCGAAGCTCGGAATGGCCATTTAAAAAGCATATTCAAGTTTTTAGAGACATGATACCAATGCAACATTGGTGGCATTTAGGTGATTTTTTGAAAATATGTTGCAGTCTCATTAATAGATTCCACGAGCCCATACATATGCAAAATTATGTCGATAATATTGCCACGGCAATGCTTAATATGATTGAAAATCAACGAGTTAACCATTTGCAAACCAGAGTCCAACAAGAAAGATTAGACCAGAGGGTTGGTATGGGGCCGTGGGTTCAGTTGAATTAAAATAATGATCATTTTCCCCGTTTTCCTGTCGAATATAGAAGATCAAAGGCCTTTGGAACCTCTCAAGTCAAGATCAGTCCTGGATATATTCAAGATACCAGCGATAGAGAAATAATGAATGAATATGCTTTTCAAACACCGATTTTCGAAAATAATTTGATTAGGGCCAGAACTTATTCGAGGTTCACTCGAAACATATGTTGTTTATAGAATATAATGAAGACATGGGGGAATATCCCATTACGGGAACTTACTGTACCTGCAAATCAGGTGCCCGAACGTTAGGCGTCTGTGCTCATGTCGCATGTGTGCTGTGGTATCTAGGGTATGCAAGATTTGAGAATCAAGTCAGATACCCCACAGATGCATTACTAAGGTGTATTCAAGATGCGCAGAACAGACAAAATATCAATATTGGAGTTGTGAATTAAGTAATGCAGCGTTGGGAGAGCAGATATAAGTAGGTACCCACTTTTTATTGTTAAACATAAGAATTACTGATTTTAGTTCTAGGTTTGTTAATAGCTGATATACTCTAAAAATTAGTTCTTTTTTCCAAAGCTTGGGTTCGATGCCGTGGCTATTTTTAGGGACAGTCTGTATTATTCATCTCAGCGCAGAAACAGTTGAAAAAATAAATAGGATTTGAGCGTTAGAAGTGAAGTCATTTGATATGTTTTGCAATTAATTGTTATTGAAGTAATATGAAAATCGCAACATTCGGACCCATTTTTCTCATACACCCAGTATAGTAAGGACTTTGGCGCAATAGTAAGAAAGTCTTATCTTGACATCAGCTACAACATATAAAAAATTCAGCGAATTCTACACCAAAAGGCACTTAAAACCTGCCAACTCCTTTCTGTTCCCAATTCCACACGACGCGACACGACGTTGAATGAATGTTTGATAATTACCCATGTCTTTACGGTCCAGTGAATTTCTTTCAACTTGACTGGTAGTGCAGTGGTCAGACACTGTGTTTGTGATACTGGATTCGATTGCCGCCGGTAGAAAGGGTGTTTTTTATTATTTTTTAAGTATTATTCTTTTTTTTAATTTGGGATTAGTTTGGGTTAGTTTTTTTGGTTGCGCCCCGGAGAATGCGTGAAGTTAACGGTACTCCTTTAAATTGTTGCCCTCAAACATCGCGAGCACATATGCACGATGCTTTAAATCGATACTCAAAGTCTGTATCTAGAGGCTTGTGAACTTAGAAGCTGCTTAGTGAGGCAGTGATACACTGGGGAGGAAATCGGAAATATCGCCAACAGCAGACGCACGCGGAGTGAGAGTCCGCGGGCGACTACCACAGGTTTAAAATGGTATATTATTCTACCAAACGATTACACTAAGAATTCTAAGAAACTCTGATATTAGTTCGCATAACCATTTTTTGATATTTGGGTTTAAATATAATCTGAGGAAACTGATAGACCTATAACCAGGCGTTGGAAATTTGTGACATAAAGGTACTGAGATTTTCTGACGCTGACATTGAACTATGATTTGATAAGGTGTTTTAAATTCATAGTTCATCAGTTATAATAGGTTTGAAGGGTTGGGAAGTTCTTGTAGTATTTTGGAAAATTATATTAAATTTCATACATATTATTAGATTCTTTAGTGAAGTGGATTTACTGACAGGGCGCATAGAAGTATTAATGATATGATTATCAAACGTAAACCCAGTAGGAGGTTTGTGATAATTTTAATGATTAGTATTCCACCAGCAATCCAATAGCACGGTACACCATATGTAAAATAAAAAAAAATACATGGCAACGGGCTATGTAAATCACGGCGTAATCTAGGCGTCCAAAAATTGCGACAAGCGCCGATACATACAGGAAAATTCACACCACCCTGCTCGAATTATTGGCCTGGATAACAACACATCGCATATGTCGATAGAGAGATCAATCCTATTGAAGAGTGAGCAATTCCTTAAACTGGTTTAAGACTTCTCTGATTATAACTATTGAAAGAGGTTTAGAATTTTATGATAATACCATGATGCGTTGCATTACTAATCCAAATTTTGTTAATCAAATAATGTTTCCCGATGAATCGGCATTCGGTCGTGATGGAAATTTTAATCGACACAATTGTTGTCATTGGGATTGAGAAAATGCTCATTGGAATCAGGAACACGCAATTTCCGCAAAAAAATATGTATGAGCTGATTTTATAGGGCAGATGATATGTTTCAGTAAAACAAGTTTAAATTAAAACTGCTCACCACCACATTACTCCAGACAAGTACAGGATTATCTAAACAAAGTGATTTTTGAAAAATGGTTATGGAAACGGGATACTCAAGGTCACCTCGGCCATTAGACCTAACTGTTCTTGATATTTCTTGTGGGAGCATTAAAAATCTTTGTATGCAAAGTGAAGCCAAATGAAAGAATCGAAATTGAGTGCCGACAAATCGAACAAACAATATGTAAGGCTTGAATATTATATTTTCAAGAAGTAAAAGGGAAAGCACTTTAAGCTTTTAATTTAATATATTATTAAGTAGGTTTAAGCAATTACCTGACAATACTGTTTTATAAAATTTTCAAATTTCGAGCTAGAATATCAAAAATACCTGTGTTTAAACATTAAGTGTCTAATATTAAAGTTGCTTTGAAATCTTTGAGGAATTATTTCCTATTTCCTATTTCCTCTTGGTCGTTAACCATTGAATTTTCCCTCCACAATATGTTTTTCCAACCCATTCGTTCTTCTTGAAATGTGTCCAAAATACCGTAGGTATAATTGGTTTATCCTGGTTGCTAGCCTTGTGGTGATTTTTAGTTTCTTAAGAACTGACACCTTAGTACGGTGTTCTGTCTATGATATTCGCAGCATTCTTCTATAGGTCCACATTTCAAAAGCATCTATTATTCTTCGATTGGCCATGTGGCAATAGGAACGTCAAGGAGTTTAATAATTTCAGTTTGTTGCGTTGAGATATTGCAGAGTTTTCACATATTCGAGTTAGTCGATTTGTCCGTCACAGCCACCTTTGTTTGTGATAAGTGAAATTTTTCAATCACTTCAAAACCATCGATTTGTCTAACATTGGCAGGGTTGCGGTCTATTATCATAATTTTCGTCTTCTTTTTGTTCAACGTAAGACCATGTTCTCTGCTGATTCTGTCTAAGTTTCTCATGATTTCCATGACTTCTTCTTCCGAACGAGCTAGTATTAAGGTGTAATCTGCATATCTAAGGTTAGTAATTCTCCTTCCTCCTATGGTTAATCCCCCTCACCAGCCTTGCAGAACTTTTCTCATTATATACTCTCCGTACATTTGAAGAGTATCGGTGAAACAATACAGCCCTGTCTTACACCGCACTTTGGACCAAAAGACTTAGATAGCGTGTTGTTGACTTTCACCTTCCTGCAACTGTTGTCGTAGAGATTTTTAAGCAAAATATTCTTATGTTTTGGTACTCCCATGTTTTCCAAAATAAGCCACAAATTCTTCCACTTTACACAGGCGAATGCCTTGCTGTATTCGACATAGCACAAATAAGTTTTTACATTAAATTCATATGCTTTTTCTATTATTTGTCTTACATTCAGGATTTGTTCCCTTGTTCCCTTTCCTGGCATGAATCCTGTCTGTTCGTCGGGAATCAGTGGAAGTAAAAAAGGTTTTAAACGGATGTATATGATATGGAGCAGAATTTTGCTTGCCAAGTCCTTGGCATACTCTTGCGATGTGCTGGTTTTTGTCGTTTTTTGCAAGACTTTTCAATTTATTTTTCAAGAACCTTCTTATTCTCCGGGGTAATAGTTTTGGCCAGGATTAGTCTTCTCCGGCCATCTATTAGGCCGATTGTTCTTTCCGTCATCAGTGTTTTTTCTTTATCGGTTTCGGGTTCGTGGTTTTGTTCACATCAGACACGATCCATGGTTTGATCGCTTCCCACGTTTGATTTGAGTCTCCTTCAGTCAGCGCGGGACCGGAAGTTCGCAGTGTTTCTTGGAAAACTCTCTCTTCGGGTGTCGGTAATCTTCGAGAGTCACAGTCCTTAGTTTTATGGCAAGGCTATACTTTAGAAGTTTGTAGTCAGACCCGCATATTGTAGCAGGTCGAGCGCGAGTGTTTGTGACTGATGTCCGCCAGCGCATTCTTATAAGACTATAGTCTAGCCTGACAGTGATGTCCATGTTGATAGATGTCGAGGATGATGTTTAAATATTGTGATTCAGATGGTTCACCGCGTTGATTTATTTCACCCAGTCCATATTTCCATACAATTTTTCTTATGTGATCATCGTTCTTGGTATTCCCTATTTTGGCATTAAAATCGCCCGTTACAATTAGGAGCAGCCACTTCGTCGTCTGAGTGATCAGTTGTTGGCAGATATACCTGGACAATATGAAGTTTATTAACTGGTTTGGAGTTAATGATATTCTAATTAATCTATCGCTAATAGCCTCGTAGCTCTTTACATATTTGGTGCGTACTTCTTGTTAACCAAAGATGCGACTCCATTTCTTCCAGTACCATTTGCTCCCGATATGTAGATAGTGTGGTCAGCTGTGTTGAAATTACCATATCCTTTCCAATGTGTCTCTGAGATCCCGCATACTGATAAGTTTTCTCTGCTGATCTATCTTTCCAGAATGTGTAATTTTCCAGTTTGGAGGAGGCCTCGAACGTTCCATGTTCCTAGATGAATCTGATTTCGGAGATTACAGTGACTTCTTCCAGTCATGGTTGCAGCCTGGGTTGCCCGGTTGCTCACATCCGCAGACCCGATCGCACACTGAAAAAAAATATATTTTATCGAAATAAAAATGGAGTTTATTCAAGCAAATATTTGTTTGATAATGACCAAACAAATATTTATTAGAATAAAAAATAATATTTATTTTATTTATTTTAAAGATTTTCTTTGTTCGAAATAAATATATATTGCGAGCAAATATTAAGAGTTTATAATCGTTGTTCACATCAAACAAAAAAAACTTTAAAACAAATAAAATTATTTTGATTCAAATACGAGAAATTATATCGTACAAATACCCAAAACATTGGTTTAAATACCCGGCCTAATTAAATTAAAACACAAAGCTTTTGAAACAAATATAACATATATATGTTCTAAAACATTTGTGTTTTCATTTAAATCTAAGGTTTATTTGTTCCAAAAACATTGTGTTTTAATTTAATAGGTCGGTTATTTACACCAAACTTTTGGGCATTTGTACGAAATATTTCTCTTATTTGAATCAAATCATTTTTACTTGTTCGAGTCGTTTCAATGTTTACGGTTTGTGTTGGTGTTGACTTAAATATAAAAAAGACATTTTGGCTGTTGCAAATATGTGTTCATATTTCTAAAAGGACTATTTATTGACATTCAGTTAGATGAGTGATTAGAAGTCGGTTTCATTGGCAAATAAAAAAGCTATAACAAATATGTAGCTTAAAAAAAAATAAAAACTGTTATTATTCTTAAGACGTGTTTAGGTTTCACGTTTTAGGTGAAATAAACGATATGTCTTAGTTTTACTTTTAATTGCTAAAGAATCCAAAATCCGAACCCTGTCTAACCCGCCGATTTGTAAATGATATGTCAGAACACTTAACTTTTAACTTCCAAATTCATGTCAGGAACAGTTGTCCACAGTAAATAAAATAAAAGTTTAAAAGAGATATCCAAGAAACATTTTTATTCAAAGGTATTAAAACAAAGAACTAAACGGGTATTCTCAAAATATAAATAAAAAATATAATCAGATTATTTTGTCTCTGCTTACCGGTTTTGAAAGTTAAATCATTTTTATAATGAAAAAAACTATTATTATAGGCTCAGAAAATTTTTTTTTCTAAATACTAGATAGGAATATTAATTTTAACGGTAACTCACTAGTTTTTATAAAAAATACTAAAATTGTAGGGTTCATAAAAATAGTGAAATGCAGTAATATTTTACTTAATTAAACTAATAGGACCAGAAGCATTTAATCTAAATGCCTTTGAATAGGGCATACAACTACCTCTCCAGATCCAGTATAATGGAAATGCCACAAGATTTTCACCGATTCTATTGCTGGTAACGACATTAAATCGATTTCCATCAGGCTACGTAAAACTTCGATGCCATTCATATTTTGATTTAAAAATAAAACAACAATAACTAAAACAAAAAATAATAGAATCAAAACAATTGTGACTGTTGTTCATGATGCTATTTGAATACCCTCCTACATTGTTTAAAAGTATATCTTATCCTTTTAACTAAAATAATTATTTGTTTAAAATACTATCAGATTTAATCGAAAGAAAAAAAAAACAATTTGCTTCAAAACTGTACTTTCATGGATCAACCATTTATTTATTCAGATTGAATAAATAGAACTTTGAAATACCTATCAATTCATATTATATTAGGTAGGTACAAGAACGAAAAGGACGCCATTGAACTTGTACAACGTAAAAAGCAAAAATACTCAATCAAGATCGTACGCCAAACTGCCTAACCGTACTGTTATGCACTATTGTAGGCGTTTGTCGCGTGAATTCATCTGCATTTCTAGGTAGTAACAGCTGAAAACAATTTTTAATTACTAGTGAAACTCACGCCATTTTGATTATGAACTCTTATTACTTACATACTATTAATTATGTACCTAGCTAAGTAATATAATAAAAATGTAACTTACCTTGAAATGAGGGCACAAATGACCCAAGTCCCACTTAATTAATGCATTTTCCATCACAAATACTAAAAAAATAGCGACCTTGAGCAGATACATTCTCTAAAGTCTCCCTATAGGACGGCATCAGAAATGTAACTGAACTGAGGACACGAGAGGAGCGAAGAGCGTCGACGCGGCTGCGCAAATGCTACGAGTTGTACGAGACTCAGATAAAGTAATATTTGGTCCAATCTTCACAATCTTTAATTTAAAGCAACCCTTATTTGTTTTAAGTAACGGAGAGGTTTCGCATCTTACAAGCTTTAAAGCGAATAAATATGTGTTTAATATGAAAAAAACGCTTGCTATCACAAGGCAAAGAAATAACCAAGAAAAATCAAACATGCCCAATTATTTAAATTAAAGAAATGTTGTTTAATTTAAGTAGTTTTTATTTAAAGCAAATAAATAAAAAGCAAAAGAAATATTTATTAAGGTTTTTTTTCCACATTTTTATCAATGCACTTCACACTAACCGACCCGGAATCGATTAAGCGCCGGTTGTTAGTCAGATCGCAGAGCGTGTTTTTAGCTGATTGGTGACTTTCTGACATGATGTGCTCAAGGGAATATAATCAGGTGGTTTCCTATTGCCTGCCTGATCCTCATGCCGTTGACTCATTTATTGATACGCCACTTGCGCCGGGTCCGCCGTACCGAAGTCCTTTTTCTCTGCCTTTCCCGCCGGTATGGTCTTCACCCGTATCTCTGAGCAAGGGTAAAAAGCATTATACCCCGCGATACTGGGACCTCAACAGAACTTAGCCACTGACTCATAAAGTCGGGCCCACCCCCGCGCGTTGGCCGCGCCTGCTGATAGTTACCTAAGTGGATTAAGAGAAGATGTCTCTGGTTTCCCTTAGGGAGGGTTAATGATCGTATTTGAATCCACGAACAAATGCAAATATAATACAGGGTAACCCATTTAAAAAAAAATCGCTTTTTAGATACGTATTTTGTGTGTTTAAGAATTATGGTAGATAAAGTATCGTATTTCACTCACATGTAATAAAATATGATAATCTTAGGTGATTATCTAACTCTCCGCAAGCCGCTCGTCTTATAGTCATCCGCGATTATTATGGCCTACATTATATGCTCGTTAAATAATATACTATTTTCTACTAATATACTTTAATTACTGATTTATTAGACATTTACTAACAGTGACATAATAAAGCTCATTATGATACTGATGTTCAATTATTAAACTGAGTTATAACCAATCAAAACTAACAGAGATATTTGGTTATCATAAAAGATAAAATTATCAATTTTGACAGTTCATACTCAGTTGATTTAGTAAATTTTAAAAATATTATTTTTGATTATTATGACTGGTCGTAGAAAAAATGTATTCGACTCACATTTAATGGCTATTAAGACCTAAGACCCTCGAATTCGTTACGATGACACTCCTATGGCTCGTATCGTAAATCTCATGCTCGTGTCTTGACAGCCATCATCGTTAAATGTTCATTCCACAATATGCTATTTATTGCCGCTATTCCTTGTACGATATCTAATATCTGAATTCATTGCTATTATTTAATTGAAATTTAATTTTTGAGTGGTCACATCTCAGTCTATTAAACTATCAAATGTGTATCTTTGTGATACTACCTATTCTATGACATTAAACCTAATTTTAGCACCACCTTCTATAATGTGTATCTTTTTACATTCTTAATTCTTGCTCAATATAAGTTGCGAATAAATAAGGTTCGACCAAGATAACCGTACCGATTGAAAGACTGTGGACAGAAGTAAGTATTTTTAGTAATATTCAAATGAAACCTGAAAATAGTTTATCTATATTAATAGTATAACCAGAGTATAACAAATCAACGAGTAGCGACATAAAGCGTCGGCACCTTTGATGTTCAAGGGACCGATTCCGGCAGAGCCGATGATAGTTGAACACCATATTTGTAAACTGCTCAAACCATGCATGAAGTGGCTCGAAAGGAAGCGACTCTGTGACTACACTATAAAAAACTTGAAGTGGAAAATTGCTCAAGTGTCATATTTGAATCTGACTCAGTAAAATTTAAAGCTTTTCTATAATTAGTGGTTTTCCTACTTCATGTCACCCTTGTCGATAATAATTTCTGAAAGCTTTCATCATAAAAATATATATTACTTTGTTGATAAAGGAATCTCAATATTTTCTTGGGATTTTATTTAGATAATTACTTTCCTTTAGTGAGGGTGCGTTGAGAGAAAAATAAACCCACGTATTTCATGATTTCTTTTATCATGTTAAGAAGTTGCTGTGCCAATTTTTAACATAAAATAAAGCACTTTGAGCTTACACGCGCCTGGTTTGGAAGTTAGTGAAGAAGTGTAGCAGAGGTTTTTGATAGGTAGTAGAAAAAGATATATTGTACGACGTTTTCAGCGGTTCTCAAATAGACATTTCTAATTATACTAGTTTCAGCAACTTCTTTTTATTATTAATAGTACTCCATTTCTTTAAATTACGATAAGTTATATTTACAATTATTTACAGTAAAGTATTGGGTAAATTTTTTGAACCTTTGAAACCTTTGAAACGTGGAGGAAAATTAAAACTTGCAACAGCACAAACAAAAAGTTTTTATTAATTAACTGTTATCAGTAGGCTGAGGAGTTGTGAGTCAGGAGTATACTTACTTACTCCAGTTATCTTAAGGGATTTTAACCCTTACACCGACTCTTATGAAGACAATGTTGTTAAATTATTAATTTGAATAAAAGACAACAATTTTCACTAGTCTAACAATGTTTATTAACCAAAAGTTATTGAAAGTAAATTTACGGCGTAGATTTCGGCAGAAATGCAACTAAAAATGTTTAATAAACAAATTTTGACATACGGGTACAACCAAAAATAAAAAATTACCATATAAAGGCAATAATAAGCCATCCCAGGGGAAGGATGACTGACTATGTCCTCTATAAGGAATGGCTGACTGATGGTCTAACATTAGCAGCCTCCCTTGTTTAAGAGTAAGATAGCACCAACTCTTCGTTCACGCCGACCTTGTTCGATCCTCCTGCGTCTCGGTACTCTATTTACACTGTTAACAGATATTCTCTGTAAAAATCCTAGCAGAAGCATTTAAAGGGATAAAATTTGAACTGTCTTCCCAAGGACATGCACTTCGGTTAACTTAACAGAATCTAGGACACAATACTGACCACGTAATGTCAATGCTTTTAATTATTTAGCATAGAAAATGTCACATGAATGTACTTCCAAACACATTTACATCAAATATCCACAGACATAATAGAAAGCATTCTGTGGTGGAATGGTTTCTTTACGGTAATTGCAATCAGGCAAGCAAGTTGCTGCAGTTGATGTTTCCGACTCCTTATTAATAATTTCTACCATGTCCATGGGTTTTAAACTAATGAGAACATCATTTAAATTCTCCCTACAATTCATGTGATTTTAGTGGAAATAATTCTGCACAAATTATTTTCTAAAGGCACTTTGAAACTGTATTGATGTGGGATTTATGCAATTGCCTCCCTGCTGCGTTACAGGATTTTCTAAACAATCTGGTTTTAAGATAATTATACCCACAGTTTAAAAGTGCTTGCCATAAACTGAGAAGACTTCTTATTGTAATAGACCAACCTTTAATAATCCTAATCATTTTTGTTTATTACCTTTAAATTTGGCAAAAAATCCAAAGCTTCATTTAAAAATTCTAACTGATCAGATCTGTCAAATACATTCTTAAATTTATAAGAATTATTTAATGATAAGGAGTTCAAGATATCAAAAAAAAATTATTAAATTTTTCTACAATTTCAATTGTTGCAAAAGCTTCATTTGGAAGTGCACCCAAACTGGCAATTGAGTGGCTCAAAAGTTGAGCGGCATAACTCGCTCTCATTTTTTTAAAAGTTATGGGATTAAGGTCAGAATTAGTGAGTTTGGATGCACACCTATAGAACTGCTATTTATCACATTATTTAATAAATGACCAAGGCGTTTTTCTACCTTGAAAGTAAAAGGTGTGCTGCCTTACGTTAGTGCGGATGGCCTTAATTAAATGACATGGGTCAAAAATATAGAACATATTCTCACCTCCTACCTGAAACTCTGTATTTTCAGGTGTAATTCCTAGATAAATGTCTATGTCAAACCAATAAAATTCGAGCCCATGTCATTTAATATGCCTTCCGCTTTTAAATATATATCCTTTAAATATATATTCTTAAATTTAAAATACAATCTTCTAAAATAGTACGAAGTTTATCACCATTTGGTTGAGTGCCTACAATCTACAATCGATACAAAGGATGCAGTGTTTATCCTTATCAGTCATTGTCTTCATTTTGATTTCAAGGGCCTTAGATACTGATTTATTGTGTAGTCCTGTTTTGTTTCTTCATCTTTTGGAATACTAGGACCTGAAAGTGATAATGAGAATGAAGGTATTGTTGATACAGTATTAACAACAAGCATAAGGCTATTTAATTACAGTTAAACAATATCATGTTAGATGCAATAAAGTGTCTGACAAATTTCAATTAGCACAACTCAGATAAAAACTGGAACTATTTATGTGACCAGTAGGTACTTTCTGTTGGGTACATGACTCATAAACCCAGGTAGTGTTTCTAGTACATATTGTTTATTGAATTAATGTGATTATAGGATGAGGTGAAATATCTGAATTTTGACTACCTATCAGGGTAATTACTGTTTTGTAACTCACTTGTAACTAATAAATCCAACCAATAAAATTATTCTACTCATGGAATTCAAAATGCTGTTCCTAAATTGAGTCATAATGATTAGACAAACAAAATAGCTGTAGCAGTTTGTGCCATTAGAAGCAATACTAATACTGTAATTTTTTATAATCAATGAATAATTCCTATATAGATTTACCTGGAAGGTTCTTGATTTTCTTGTGTACCAAGTGCTTTCTTTCCTGCAGAGGTTATCTTAGAAAAATACTTTTCCTCAAAGTGAACTTCGCATAGTCTATATGCCATCATCTGTTTAACTGGTTTACGCAGTATATCACTTCCGATAGAAGCTTCTGCCCAGACTTTGGCACCGAAAAAAAAATCTCATTAGATTTATGATAACTGTAATTTATAAAACTGAAAAAAAAAATATTTTTAACAGGTCTTTCTTCAGTTTTTCATTAAAATACAGGGGGCAGACAATTTAAGCCTGTCATTATACTCAGAAAGTTAAGCATTTATAACACATCGAGGCACATATTGCAGTTTTGGAATACCAGCTAACTTCTGCAGGTGGCGCGTTTTACAATTTGAAATCAAAATGTAAGTTGATTTAAATTAGACATCTACACATTTGGCAAAACTAGAGTACCTAGAGGAGAACCCCCAAATATCAAGTGTGATGAAATTATGTTATAAGTTTATCGATATAAACTCGTCTATGAATATCAAATTACCTATTCTTCCCTGATACATCATTTACAAAATCCTTGAAAGAATGCAATACTTTTATCTGTGAGTGAAGGCATACTGGAATATATTTTTCTTTCCAGCACCCAATATATTTTTTAGCTGAAATATATTATATTTCATATCGAATTCCAATGTCTTAGTTTTACAATAAAGGCCTAGAGTTCAAAATACTCCATTAGGTTTTCATTGTATCCAAATAACAAAATAGTCAGTTCTTATTGAAACACCCTTTATATATGTATGCTATACTTGTGCACAACAAATATTATGTTTAATGAAATAAAACAAAAAAAAAAACGAAACAAATTTAAAGTTAACAAAAATCTTACAAGGAAATACGTCTCTTAAGAGGTTGGGTTATCACATAAAAGAACTAAATAATGCTGACTTACTTACGATGTTATAGAAACAGAATCAAATATCAATTCTGCTAATTTCTATTTTGACGATAACCTGAATTTTTGTTTACGAAGATACTAATACTTAATTTTTTTTTAGAATTATTGGGTAAAGTAAGTTTTTTTGACAGCAAATAACTGTTCCCAACTTGATGCCTAAATATCCATAATTCCCAACTAGCTCATTTGGGGGGGACAACCTACAATGATATTTTTCTGTCTATTATCCTTAATCCTTTGTTTGTAGTAAACTCCTTTTCAGGTATGGATTATTTGTACCAACTTGAATTTTTCTAATTTCAGGCTATTATCCATAAGATAGTTAGGTAATGACAGACAAAGATAACGTAGCAGCACTGGCTTTTATAGAATGGTAGCCGACATGGATAAACAGAAGCATAATTACTCCCAAATATTTAGTATTAACCGAATTTGTTGTTCGGATGATTTATTGGAAATTAGGGTATGATTCAAACTAGGATATTACATCTGTGATTTAAACGGACTATAAACACGTTGTGCTACCTATTTAACCAAGAAACTCATTACATTAAACAAACCGAACCGCCCTTCTATTTTTCCTTTTCTGCGGAATCGAAATCGTTGTTTAGGTCAGGTTAGGTTCTCTTTTTTTTTTAGGTTACTATGAAAAAGATCAAGTCTACTAAACATAAAACCCAGGCCTTACAACAAATAACTTCTACAAACTAATACAGGCCGGAATAGAATGTGAGAACAGCATAACACATATTCTAATTTAGAGAGACTATTTTTTAAGCACATATATGGGTGCATTATTATTCTACTTTTGAAAAATTTTACTCAATGTAGAATGTGGAGATATATGTTGTTGGATAAAAAAGAATATTGAAACTTAGAACAGTCTAGCAATGCACACTACATGTACCGAACGTCTTTTGGAATTCAATTTATCACTTATAAATTGTACGTTTTCACCATTAATACTCCTGTATCAATATTTATCTATTCTTCAAGAGCAATTATTTAACAATTAATTTACATTTCAATTTAAAAAAAAAAACAACCATGATATTGTGGGTTAGTAGCTATGTACTTACCGGTCATAATCTTTAGAGCAAATTTGAAGAAAGATTTTCCATCTTCAGACCTAGTTGAACAGGCACGATACGCACAAGAAATACCCGGCATGATTATACACTTATTCAGTTTTAAAATTTGGAAATTACGACACAATTCAAAACTAAAACTCACTTATCGAAATGTTTAAACATTGTATCTGACGGGCTACAACAAAAGTCAGTTTGACGGATGGACACACTATTTCGCGCTTGCGCAGAAAAATTTGGTCCCCTAGCTGTCGCTACTCGTTGATTTGTTATACTCGGGTATAACATAAAAAGTATTGAAAGCACTAGTTTTCAAATTACTTCATGTTGGAAAACGTACTTTCACAGGAGTAATGTACACAATTTTTCCTATGGTCACCTATGAAAATGACAGAAAAGCACTCTTTAGTTTTTTACGAAAACGTCAGTCGAGTTGAATTCTACTTTTCAATACGTGTGTACTCGTCGCGCCCTACACATCTGTGAAATCAATATATCAAATCAAACATGATGTCAAATTAGCACTATCCGCCATATATTCAACTACTGTTCTGTTGTTACTTACTTTTCAAACGTGTGTTGAAAAAAAAATTCATCACGCTTTCTAGTCATGCTAGCTGTGTCATAAGTGACCGTAGGAAAAAGTATTTTTTGATTTAATATGCATTCGTAAATAACAGTTAAAAAGTATAAGCTACTAAATTATCCATAAAATTAAAGCAGGTTTGAAAAACTTTTTACACGATACGTAATTTTTCCAGAGTTTTGGATGCTATATGTAATATCAAGAGCCTTGTTGAACACGAAAACTCATCAACTATGAGCAAAACTTTGAACAATTTAATTTTAACTTAAAGCGGATACGTGCCCATGAAAATATTTTTTTAATTGCCCTTATTAGACCTCCATCTGAATTAGCTCTTGACACAGACATGCTGATAAATATATATTTTTCAATAATGCTTTTTCAGCAATACTAGAAGAAATAAATTAATAAAAGCTCATTAGAATTTTTTAATCTTCCTTGCTGAATCTGAATTAATTTTTATAAAATGAAACAAATATCTAGCATTATCTTATAATAAAAAGACGGCTAAGAATCCTCTAAAACGCTAAATACCAGACAATTCATCCTCGGATATTAATGGCCCCTGGACTGCAGTTTTGCGTACTTATAGTTTTTCTTATAAAGTTTGGTTAATATTTTGCCAAAGCGAAACAAACACTAATGGTGACCGATCCAAGTAATGATGTGAATAAATGGAAAATATTTGCTAATAACTAACCCACGTATGAACCTACAGGAACTGTTCTATTTTCCTTTAGTTGTTTAAGAATGCCAAAAGCAGTAATTTTTTTAGTTTGTGTTCCCAATTTCGGTATATATTTCGTCAGTTACGCAGAGTTTTCGTTGTCTGTGGTATGGTCATAAACGTAAAAGTTCTAAGGAGAAGGAGAAGTGATTCATCCATGCAGGGGAGGCCCATCCATACGATGGAGAGCAGGTAACATGTGACCTTTTTGATTTTACTATAAAGATAATTATATAATAGGGTTTAAAAATGCTCGGAATATCTTAGCTGATGCCTATTCAAAATATATAGTATATTGTGTAACTAGGAGGAAAAGCAAAACATTCCTGGACGACTGTGGTAGTTGCTGGACGAGGCGCAGCCGAGGCCAGCAACACAGGAGTCCAGGAATGTGCATTTCCTACGAGTTGCACATACTATTTTTTATCCGATCGAAATTAATTAGAATACGTACTTATATAAATAGAGTCAAATATTCCTGTAAATAAAAACGGTGTTTTAAATTTAAACTCAACATAATATCAGCGAATATTAACTACGACAATAAGGCCCACTCAATGGCAAGAGAGCGCTACAAAGGAATCGTCGTTTGTTTTCTTCGTTGCCTGGTAACGATCGGCGAACTTCGCTGCACACAGGTTGAATTTAAATTAAAGCTGGCCATAAACGATATTTTCGTTTGCGGTATATTTGATCAAATTTATGACGAAATTATTTATAGCATAATAGTAATACTCTATTTGGCTTTGGAAAAACACAATTGATATATTCTGAATTGTTTTTTTTTTATTATTATCACCAAATAAATATTTTGATAAAGTTTGTATTCTACTGGCTGTTTCAAAAATCTGTTAACGTTTTTAATTAGTTATTATTGATAACAATACTCAAGGTATGTAATAACTAATATTGAAAAGATTTTGATTTTGTGTTAATGATTTCACCATATTTCCGAATACTAATATTCTGACAAAAGACATCAAGAAAAAAATGTTGCTCGAATTTGCCCCTATTTTAATATTCAGTTAAATTTTGGCGTTTTGGGTGATTTTAAAATTGGTTAAAGGTCTCGCACAATATTTTTACTGTATATTTCATTCCTATTTTGTAATACAACACAACTAAAAAATAGCGATATTATCTTATATCGAATATTGACTCAACTAGAGAATTTAGGCGTGAAAATTAATCTGACAAAAGAATGAGCTTGTCTATGGCCGCCGCGTCAAAGGTCGCCTGCCAACATGATTGTTATATTTGTATCATGGCCTGCCGATATTCTGCTAATGTTCGCGGGGGGAAGGAGACACACCGTTGACATGCCGCCGCGGAGAGTGATCCTTTTTATTATATAGTTTTCCCCAAATACATAATAAAATGATAAAGACTGATTTACTATACTGCTAACGCGCGAACACTCCGTTGAGGTTATGTGTTGGTGTTATACCTAATTGTGCAACAACTGAAGCCAGATTATCAGAGAATGGCGCGTCGAAATGATCCCTTATTGGCTAAATTTGTAACGTGCGCAGTTTTCCCTGCTGCTGTCTTGTTTGAGCATTTACGTTTCTCTGTTTTTTTTTTGCTTCGTATGTTGTACTGAAAGTATTTTCAAATGTCATTTAAATTACCCTTAACGCAACGCATTATTAAATTGGAATTTTAAAAGCTATAACTGTTGTAAATTTATCGGTACCGGTGGGCAAGAAATTGAATAATCGAGTAAGCGCTTAATATTTTAGCAAATAACTGAATAATCGATTAATCGAAATAATCGATTATCGATATTTTCTGAAATATTACTCGATAAGTCGATTAATCGGTAATTTCTTAAAAGTGAATCAAATAATCGATTATTGTCGCCCACTCCTAATCCCATAATATTGTAGTAAGTGAAACTGAAGCTGAAATTTCGGTAGGATCATAATTGCTGATGCATGACTGATGTTATTATAAAAAGATGTAATAAATACTTTGGCTGAATCAGCAGATAAAAATTTATAACTTAGTTTTAACTTGTAAATATGGCTTTGATATTGCCTTGGGATAGTATATAATCAAGTGTTTTTGAACAACAGCTGCACTGATGCTTCTATATTTTTTTACTAGTTTCGTCCCTATTAGATTATTTTTAAAAAATAGCGATAACTCTGAAATACACGTATGACAAAATTGCAGGCCCTCATCAACGCGCTTCTGTCGTCCGCTTAACATTCATTTTGCTCGTGAGACTCCTGAATTAACCGTTGAAAAACAAAATTTGGATCATCGAATTAAAAATTTAAAACCCTTTTTTACCACGAAGAAGCCCTTAATTTTCAAAATCATTTTTTAGAACGATTTAAGAACATACAAATGATTTTTATACATGATTTTTATCGTTAGTGATAATTGATACTCCCTATATATAAATATAGATGATGAGCAAAAAATTCAACAATTATTTGTCTAAAACACGATACATTAAACGTGTAATACTTAATAACATTTATATCTTATTTCTGGTAAACCTTATTATGGCCAGCTTTCCTAGAAATTCGACCAGTGTGCGCCGGGTCCAAAGGTCAGATGCCAGTATCATGCTATACTCTATTTCGAAATGATACGAAGTAATAAATCATTTTCTGATGGCTGACACATAGGCGTACATAATTACGTACATATACGTACATATTTTAAACGTTTACCTGTCCTAATACTCGGACTTTCCCAGCATTATATTTATCAACAGGAATATTTATATATATATTTATCACACTTAGGTTTTTTTATTACTATTGTAAACATTCAAATTTGACGATTTTTATATGCATACCCTAAAGTTTAAGTAATTGTAATTTTTCAGTTATATTTCTTCTTCCGAAGAAGACACAGTGTGTTTGTTTCATTTCATAGTTTCAATTAAAATGGCTAATTCAGTTTTCTCTCCAGTGAAACGAGCGAGCAAATGTCCATTTTCTGTTAACGAAAAGAATATTATTCTTAATGTATATGACGCCCTCAAATATCAAAATCCTCTGTATAGCGTTGATACTGTGGTGGAAATGTGTTCGCAAATGACGGGTGTTTCAAAAACGTCGATATATAAATTAAGGTGTGAACGAAAAAGTGGAGCTGTAAAACCACCTATACCATTTTCAGGAAGAAAGACGGTGCCTATCGATGAAGACTACAAACTTATAATTAGAAGAACAGTGCATCCCTTTTATTTTAATAAGGAAATACCAACCATCGACAAAATTTTAGGAGCCTTGAAGCAAGACCAAAATATGTCTCCAACGATAAGCAGGAAGAAATTGTGGACAACTTTAAAACAAATCAATTTCAGCTGGGAAAAACAAAGCAGAAAATCGCTCCTAATCGAAAAAGATGAAATTATTTGCTGGAGGAGACATTACTTAAGACAGATAAAGCAGTTTCGAAGTGAGAATAGAAAGATTTATTATCTGGACGAAACATGGCTTAATGAAGGATATACGGTTGGGAAGATTTGGCAAGACAAAAATATTTCAAGTTTTCGTCAAGCATTCTTAGAAGGCTGGTCTACTGGACTAAAACCACCATCTGGGAATGGAAAGCGACTGATTATTACACACCTTGGAAGTGTTGATGGTTTTGTTGAGGGCAGTTTGTTAATGTTTGAGTCAAATCATTCTGGCGATTACCATGAAGACATGAATGGCGATGTGTTCGAAGAATATTTTGAACAAATGTTAGAACTCATTCCACCTAATTCTGTGATAGTGATGGACAATGCGAGTTATCATTCCAGAAAAGTTGACAGAATACCAACTAATTCATGGAGAAAAGCGGATATTATTCAGTGGTTTAGACAGAATAACATACCATTTGATGAAAGTATGGTGAAAAAGGAACTGCTGTCCATAGTGTCCTCAAATAAAGCTCGTTTCACCGAGTATGTAGTTGACAAAATTGCACAGAAACGAAATACTACTATTTTTTCGTCTGCCTCCGTATCGTTGCGAATTAAATCCCATTGAACTTGTTTGGGCCCAAGTAAAAAGTTATGTAGCAAGGAGAAACACGACGTTTAAAATGAAAGATGTTAAAATTATCTTTGAGGAATCTTTAAAAAATGTCGATTCTGAAAAATGGCGTAAGTGTATTGAGCATGTTATAAAAGAAGAAGAAAAAATGTGAAAACTAGACCATTTAATTGACCTAATTGCAGAGCCTTTAATTATATCCTTGGAACATGACGAAGATTCGACGGATTTTTCTGACGACGAAAATGATATACCATAGTTCTCTACATAACTGCTTACACAAAATCGCAATTCTTATACATTATTATATAAATATTATATGTGATAAAATGTTACAGTACTACTAACTGTTTTTGAATATACATAAATAAGTGAATAAATAAAAGTACTTAGGTAAAACAGGTATTTTAAATTAAATACCCAAACGTACGCTACTGTAGGTAGAAAATGGCCCCTTTGCTAATAAATACTATTGTTTGCAGCGGGATTGCCATACAAAACAGGGTGGAATGGTTA
>JAEQML010056361.1:0-34147 GCA_016904865.1 Pissodes strobi
CTGCAATCTGCAGATGGCGCTAGTGTTGCAGAAAAGCCGCTGGACGACGGGTTCACTGATATAAGTTGCCCGTGTTGCAGGAGTCATTCAGGCTAAACCCGACTGATGACGCCTAACAGGGTAGAAACCGGTCTCGGGGGTGCCTGAATGATTCTTGCAAGATGTGGCGGTGGAATCGGTGAACCTGAACAACTTGTTTACACTTGGAGTTCTCTCACGATTTCTACCAATTTAAAATAATATTACTTATTATTTAATGTTTTCATCTCATAATCTTAATTATTATTACGTTGGCCCAGCACAAAATATATTTTCATTCTAAACAACCCTATAGAGTATTGCACCAAAAAGAAGAAATTATAAGTTATTTTATGACAAATATTATTTTACATAGTGCTAATTGTAAAAAGTGCTAAATCTATCATTTCAAAGGTTCTTTTCTATTTCCAAAAGTAAAAGCTGCTGAAGCGGTACTCATAATAAAGAAAATAAAATATATTTTTAATATTTTTGATTTTTGGGACGATAACTTAATTTAAGTTTTGTTTACAGGGAATCTAAACAATATGAATTTTTATACTTCTAAACGGACAGAGAACAATTATGCATTCATTTTAGTCAAAGAGGTGGGTTGTTCAAAAAATGCATTTTGCCTTTTTTTATTTAAATACTATATTGTCTCCTTGAAGGTAAAGCGAATATATATATTTGTTATTTCCTCTTGATAGTTTAAATATACAATGCCGGATATTTTTTCTTGTCCTAATAAATGTACTTTAGATGTTGTATACCTAGACCACCCGAAAATATACTCGTCATTTTTAGCAAACTTTTGTCAGGGTTATGGGATTTGAAAATGTTATTTTATTTTCTAAAATTTGAATAAAATTAAAAAGCTTGGATTTTGAAGTTTTTTGGGGCTTAATGGAATTATTACATTAAATGGAACATATTAGTGCAACAAATTTTGCGAATGCGCTTTTGATGCTAAAAATTCAAAAAAATCAGAAGTGATGCAGTTTGTCGTTAATGATGAAAGGTTACGTGCAATATTTTCAGACTCGACTAGCCCCATCTGCGTTGTGTAGCAATCCGTTTCACCCCACCTTCTTTTGTACCACCTTTTTATAGCCTTGATGAACGTTTTTACCCATCCTTGGTAGTCCGCGCACCTTATCTGTATATTCCTTGACTTCGAGTACATATTCTTTCTCAATTTACTTGTTCTATTTATTATATCTGGATACGGCTTGTATTTTACACCTTGTTTTAATGTTGGTGCCGCATACAATATTAGGGACAGTACTACTGATATTAATACATTCCGAGTAGTGTGTTAAAGAGGGTGAGTCCTCACGGAGGAGGTAATTTACTCCTCCGTGAGTACTCACTCTCTTTGGATTACTTAGGAGTCGCTCTCCTCATGAAATAAGTTTCTGCCTTCCTGTAGAATCTTAATACATTTCCTTTCCATTTCTACTATTAAGAGACAGACATAAGCCTGAGCGTTGTTTCACTCTATCATGTAACCTTTTTGAATTCGCTTCGGTTATCGGCTGGTCAACACTCCGCCTTCTGGGGAGGCCTTGACCATGAAATAAGGTGATGCTTTTTGTACACTTCGCCTACTGAGGTATGAAATTTGGTCTTGCTTTGTGTATAACCTCAATACATTTATTATGTAACCTTCAGCTTTTATTCCTCACTTAAAACTTATTATAAAATTAGTGGCTTAGTGTTCTCAACATTAATTCAAAATTTGTAAAGTTATAATATTATGGTTAATACCAGAAAAAGAAAGAGTAGTTGCAAAAAGCAAGTGGTGAAAAAAGTTAAAGTAGAAAAGAAAAATCCAGTAGAAGACCAGTGTGTAGAAAAAGAAGGTATAGAAAATGAGTGTTATATTTGCTTCAAATTAATGGAAAAGGCTGAAATTTGTGTTCCTAAGTCTTGCAATCATAAGAGCTGCTTTCAATGTTTGGCAGAATGGACAGTCACAAAGGGAAATTGTGCAGTTTGTATAAGATCGTTTAATGAAATAATTTTTGAAGAAACCAAGGAAGAAGTTTCTAGTGCATATTTGAATACATCTTTAGTAGATGTAAAAAAATAGTTTCATAATTAAGGAAAGTCTTAAAATTGAACCAATATAAAATGGGAGACATTGGAGATCAATTAAACTTCCAGAGAGTTATGAAAATTATAAATTTTGATGATTTGGGTCCCATAGACATTTCTGGTAAACTTCAATGAGGTTGGCTTTGTTGACCGAGTGTTTTGTATAACTTAAAGTTATGGAATTGTAGAAACATTTCCTGATAGAGAGAATCACATATTATGTTATTTTTGTTTTTGCCTTCACGAACATTTTATGCAAAATTCTACTCATAGACATATTAATACTCATTATAACAGGAAAACGGAATATTCAATCAATGACTTGAAGTGTGTAATTTGTTTAAGATCAGTATATCATATAACCATATATGTGTATATTGTAATGTTACTAATGGAGTTTTTGAGATTAATGCAAACGGTCATATTCTTATAGTACCGTATTAGATAAAGCTATATTAATCTTTTTTTGTATTAACTATAAAAATATAACTAACTTTACAAATTTTGGATTCTATTTATCTACTCTTTTAAAAATGTTATAGTAGTTATTTGAAACTCAACAAAATATATTTAAATTATTCTGCCAAATTTTCTTGCTGTTTTTTAAATAACTACTATAACATTTTTAAAAGAGTAGTTAAATGGAATCCAAAATTTGCAGTTAGTTATTTTTTATAGTTAATACAAAAAATAGCTTTATTTAATACAGTACAATAGGAATATGAGTGTTTGCATCAATCTCAAAAACTCCATTAGTAACACTAAAATATACACATCCGTTTGGTATGGTTATGTGATATACTGATCTTGAACAAACTACACACTTCAAGTTATTGATTGAATATTCCATTTTCCTTTTATAATGAGTATTAATATGTTTATGAATAGAATTTTGCATAAAATATTCGTGAAGGCAAAAACAAAAATAATATATGTGCTTCTCTCAATCAGGAAATGTTTCTACAATTGCATAACTGAGTTACACAAAACACTCGGTCAACAAAGCTAACCTCATTGAAGTTTTCCAGAAACACCACGTTTCCATCTGCATATTCATCTTCTTGATCCATTTCAAGTTCGTCTAGATTGGATGGTTCTGCTTGAGTTTCCATGAAATTATTGACATCATGGTCACCTATATATTCGAATCTTGCAATATCTATTGGGCCAAATCATCAAAATTTATAATTTCCCTAACTCTCTCGAAGTATAATTGATCTATAATATCTTTCATTTTATATTGGTTCCATTTTAAGACTTTCTTTAATTATGAAGGTATTTTTTTCTTCTAATAAATATGTATTCAAATATGCACTCGAAACTTCTTCCTTGATTTCTTCAAAAATTATTGCATTAAAGGATCTTCTACAAACTGCACAATTTCCCTTTCTGACTGCCCACTCTGCCAAACGTTGAAAACAGTACTTGCAAGACTTAGGAACACAAATTTCAGCCTTTTCCATTAATTTAAGGCATATATATCACTCATTTTATATACCTTGATTTTCTACACGCTGGTCTTCTATTGGATTTTTCTTTTCTACTTTAACTTTTTTCACCACTTGCTCTTTCTTTTTCTGGTATTAACCATAATATTGTAACTTTACAAATTTTGAATTAAAGTTGAGAACCCTAAGCTGCTAGTTTTATATTAGGAGTTTTAAGTGGGGAATAAAAGCTGATGGTTACATACTAAATGTATCGAGGTTATACAAAAAGCAACACCTTATTTCATGATGAGAGTCTCCTCAGTAGGTGGAGTGTACAAAAAGCAATACCTTATTTCACGGTCGGAGCCTCTTCAGTAGGCGGAGTGTTGACCGGTCGATAACCGAAGCGTAATTCAACAAGGTTAAATGATAGAATGAAACAACGCTCAGGCTTATGTCTGTATCTTAATAGTAGAAAAGGAGGAAATATATTAAGATTCCACAGGAAGGCACAAACTTATTTCATGAAGAGAGAGAGACGCCTTAGTATTTCAAAGGGAGTGAGCCCTCACGGAGGAGTAAATTACCTCCACCGTGAGGATTCACTCACATTAACACACTACTATTTAGCTTTATTACCTTCGGGTTCTTAATCTTCTAACCTTTTATAATTAGGTTCTTCTACGAAAGCTTTGCTGAGATCTTTATGAGTTTTTTCTCTGAGGAGTTCTATTCCTAATCCAACAAAGGCTTGTTCTTCCAATTTTCGATCCTCTAGTTTTACCGTTATTTTATCTGGATTCTCTTTCATTGGACCATCATAGATTCTGGGATTGCGATTTTGCTCTAGTACTGGGCCCTCAAAAATGTTATTTATATTGGTAAATTCAGTTTAAATATCGTATGTGATATGCTCAATATTTATATATCCAGATCAACCTTCGAGAGGGTGTTCTGCTGTTACTACCATAACATAAATGGCATCATCATTATTATGTTGTAACTACTAATATAATTCCAAACTTTTCGCTAGCAGCAATAATGGTGGCTTCAAACGGACGTATCCTAGAAAATAAAGGATTAAAAATAGTGTGTTCGAATATATTGTAAACCACACTTGGATTTAGAGTTGCTGGTTTATAAACACGCTTTACTATTCAAGCTACATATGGGATAAGACAATTTAGAAATAAAATTAACAACGTAAGCGGGTTAAGAATTATTAGAAATCGCCGGAATGACCGTTTAATCATTTTATTTGTTACGAGGATTAGCAGCATTTATTAATGCATATATATATTTACCTCTGTCGATTTTTTTGTGGGTTACATTAGGATACCGCTATGTACGACTAACAACCTAATGAATATCGCATATGTATTATGTATGTGCCATATGAAGTATATTCATAATTGTATATTGAATATCATGAATTAGCCCACGTTTTATCAAAACATGTTCTGATATTTTCTGAATATGGGCAAATATTGTCCTTTTGGTATATTATTTGTCGGATTTTCAATACCAGAGTATAAGTGAACAAAATATCATTAGGACTAATTTAATTAATGCTTATGAGATTTGTATTATTTTCTAGTCTAGTAATTTAATACACTATTTTCTTCATATCCTGTATAACTGTACGTTAATACCTGAATGAAAAACCAATCGTTCTCTAAAATATAACAATCATGTTTATCATATGTGTGCTTGAATCATTAATGTATTTGCTTTGTTGAACTAATTATTGAAGCTTAAAAATTCAGTTTTGAATATTGCTAACGACCATGCTGTTATTTAATTCTAATGTAAATGTTATAATCTTCTTATGTAGCGGATATGATATATAAATAAATGTCCTCCATTTCAGCCTGAGTTTTATTTAAGTTTAATTTGAAATTCACCTTTCTCGTTATATTGATAATTATACTCACAGTATCAAATAATGATATAATGAATATCGAGAATTAACTCGCCTAGTTCTTAAAGTTAAAGTTTTCCGCATTTCTTTCAATTAAAAAATGCGATATTTTTATGCTTGATATAGTTTTTTGTTAATTACACTTTTTACGCACACTTTTTTTATAAGGTGAAATAGTCTACACTGTGGGCAAAATTAAATTGGAACCCTCTTTAATGCTTAATAACTTTTTTATTTTCGAAGGATTTTTTATCATTTTTGGATACGTTATGGCCTAAGGTATTGGGATTAAAAAGAAATTTGCAAAGACGATCTACTTCAGTGGCGTAGAGAAAAGGGAGTATTTTCTAAAACCAATGTATTTCAGGTCGTTGCAAAAATCGGCCAAATGAAATAAATATATAAAAATGGGCAAAAAAGATTTGAAAGGGTTCGGAATAGCGACCTTTAAAAAACCAGGTCAATACAAACAAAATTAAAATTGATACTTTAATTTTGATAAAACCATGTCTTGTGGGCCAAGTTAAATTGGATCCTTTTTTAATGCTTAGTGACCTTTTATTTTCAAAGGATTTTTTATCATTTTTGGATATGTTATGGCCTAAGGTATTGGGATTAAAAAGAACTTTGCAAAGAGGCTCTACTTCAGTGGCGTACAGAAAAGGGAGCATTTTTCCAAACCAATGTATTTCAGGACGTTGCAAAAATCGCCCAAATGAAATAAAGATGTAAGATGTAAAAATGGGCAAAAAAGATTTGAAACCGTTCGGAATATTGACCATTAAAAAACGAGGTCACTTCAAACAGAATTCAAATTTATACTTTAATTTTGGTAATGCCGTCTCGTGGGCCCAATTAAATTAGAATCTTTTTTGCCAATTTTTACATCTTTATTTAATTTGGCCGATTTTTGCAACGTCCTGAAATACATTGGTTTGGAAAAATACCCCCTTTTTTGTACGCCTCTTTGCAAAGTTCCTTTTAATTCCAATACCTTAAATGATAAAAAAAACCTTTGAAAATATGAAAGTTATCAAGCAAATTAAATTGAATCCTTTTTTAATGCTTAGTGACTTTTTATTTGCAAATAATTTTTTTATCATTTTTGTATATGTTATAGCCTAAGACATGAGAATTAAAGAAAACTTTGCAAAGCGGGTCTACTTCATTGGCGTACAGAAATTTGGAATCTATTTAACATTTTTAAAATTAAAAAATTAATAATTTTAAATTTTAATGTACGCCACTGAAGATGACCCGCTTTACAAATTTCTTTTTGAATGTAATATCTTAGGCCATGACATATCTTAATGATAAAAAAACCCTTTAAAAATAAAGGGTCATTAAGCATTTAAAAAAGATCCAATTTAACTTGGCCCACAAGACATGGTTTTTCCAAAATTAAAGTATCAATTTTTATTTTTGTTGGTATTGACCTAGTTTTTCAATGGTCAATATTCTGAATCCGTTCAAATATTGTTTGATCATTTCTACATCTTTATTTTATTTGCAACGACCTGAATATATTGGTTTTGAAAAATACTACATTTTCTGTGCGCCACTGAAGTAGACCGTCTTTGCAAAGTTCTTTTTACTCCCAATACGTTGGGCCATAACATATCCAAAAATGATAAAAAAATTCTTTGAAAATAAAAGGCCACTAAGTATTAAAAAAGGATCCAATTTAACTTGGCCCGCAAGACATGGTTTTATCAAAATGAAAGTATCAATTTTAATTTTGTTTGTATCGACCTGGTTTTTTAATGGTCACTATTCCGAACCCTTTCAAATGTTTTTTGCCCATTTTTACATCTTTATTTCATTTGGCCGATTTTTGCACCGACCTGAAATACATTGGTTTAAAAAAATACTCCCTTTTCTGTACGCCACTGAAGTAGATCGTCTTTGCAAAGTTCTTTTTAATTCCAATACCTTAGACCATAACATATCCAAAAATGATAAAAAATCCTTTGAAAATAAAAAAGTTATTAAGCATTAAAGAGGGTTCCAATTTAATTTTGCCCACAGTGTATGTTATAATTACTGTTGTAATACTATGCAACACGATTTTCTTATTAAAGGTAAAAGGTAAGTAAGCAAAGATTTTGATTAAAACAAACCTACACCGGAGGGTCGTGTTTGTAATACCCGGCTCCAGGAGTGGTTATTTAAATAATATATTGCCTCCTTGAATCTAAACCAAATATATCTCTGTTATTTCCTCTTAATAGTTTAAATATACAGTGCCGGACATTTTTTCTTATCCTAATGTACTTCAGATTTTGTGTACCTAGACCACCCGAAAATATACTCATTTTTTCCTAACTTTCGTCAGGGTTATGAGATTTGGAAATTGTAATTTATTTTCTAAAATTTGAACAAAATTAAAGAGCTTAGATCTTGAAGTTTTGGGGCTTAATGGAATTATTACATTAAATGGAACATATTAGTGCAACAAATTTTGCGAATGCGCTCTTGATGCTAAAAATTAAAAAAAAATCATAAGTGTTGCAGTTTGGCAACATGCTTATCATACAAGAAAACACAATCTTAACTTAACATGAAAATACAATCTAAACTTAAGGATCAATCTATTGGCTTCTAGTTTTTTTTTTTTAATTTAAATGGCAACAAACTTGCAGTGAAATTTAAAAGCAATTTAAAGCAAGGAAATTACCAAAAAAACTATTAGGTAATGAATAATGAGGGTGGAATATGACGATTGTACTGAGACCAATTCTGTTGGTAAGCTCGGTACTATATGCCTTACACCTAAACGCTCTAAACGCTACAATCCGAAGTGATCAGTTTGATTCACCTAAGATTATTACATATATGTATGCTTGAACTAGTAGCTGTACTAATTATCAATGTAGCAATAATAATATCAATTAATAAAGGCCACAACAATTAAATCAATCAACCAGATAAATGAATTAAAAAAAAGAATAAAATTATTGAAAGATATCTTAAAGCTTGGCCGTCAATGCTTGATTTATATTTAAATATTAAGAACGATTATATCAATCGGCAAGAAAAACAAATGAATAAATGAAATTAATAGCAACGATACCCCGTTAGATCCGGTTCAAGGTCGGCTGCCAAAAAGCCGCCCAGCTCAGCAGTACAGGTAAAAAGAAGTAAACCGGTGGTGTAGAGGTACTTCTTTTCTAGCCCCGGTAGTGAAACTTGCAGTGGGCTCGATAGCCTGGTGGTAAAACTTGCAGTGGGCTCGATAGCCCCGGTGGTAAAACCATGTAATAACCCAATAGTAATTAGATTATGCCCCTTACTTCAATGGAGAAATTATAGCCCCCCCTTGGGTATATATATTTATATTATAAAACAAATCCCCCGAAAAATTATCAACGGATTTTCAGTGACCACCAGCAAATAAAAGAAATACAAAAGGTACAAACAACTTGAATATGAAAGGAAATAGGTATAAATCGCCCTTAAATAATATAAACTTGCCCATAAGATCAAAATTAAAGTCACATTAAAAAAAAATCAGGTATGATAAAAGGAAATAAGTAAAATATGTCATGGAAAGCAATGTATATAAAGTGAACACAGATAAAGGCAATTAAAACATTGAAGTAGATAAATTAAACTTTAGCATTAATTACCTCCCTCGAGGTGGATGGTTGCAGGAGGATCAACTGCCTCGGTTTTCTAAGATGAGCTCGGAAAGCCTCTAGAAATAATGGAAAATAACCTTTAGCGTCATGGCGACCATCTGCTTCTCAGGCAATAAAACAAATTATTTCAGAAAAATCTTACCTAGTGCAGTACGAATATCCCAATAACTTATTAGGGACTCACTCACAGATCCCCTAGAAAGGTAGTATAAACACAATACAAAAAGTTGAGTCCTCTATGACTGCACTAATGGAAAAATGCTTCCTCTATCACTGATGGGTATTTCTAGAAGACCAAGGCATCCGTTTCAGTCAATTTGCCTTTGCCACTTCCACGAGATTAGAGAAAAAAGCGTCGAATCAGAAAAAAGTGGTAGTGCCGAGAAATGCCTAACGATTCGATACGAGGAATAATTCTAAGATAACAAACGACTTAGTTCTCGTTTATTATGGTTATAAAACGACGGCGGAAGCCACAATTAATGAGCTAAAATTAAATTTTTCAATAATTACTAGGAAATATTCCTCAACGAAATAATAAAGCTTTAAAAATCCAAATCGACAGCAACAATTATGGGAAAATAACCCATTACTACTATTCAGGGCCACCAACCGAATATTACAAAAGTTACGATATGCCGCGTGAAAAGATAAATATCAGTATCTCAAAGCAAATCAGTGGTCCCAAAAAGTGATCAGCCTGAGATTAGAAGTGAAGCAAATCAGTGCCCCCAAAAAGTTATCAGCCTGAGATTAGTTGTGAAATATTCAAACCGAAAGTAGAATATGAATTTGATGGATCTAACGAGGCTCAAAAGTAGGTTTTATTAACTCAATTCCTAAAAATATAGAACGGCAAGCAAATATAATTAATGTAATACAAATAAACAAAATTAGACGAATGACATAATGTCATATTTTAGTTGTTTGCTCAAACCTAAGCGAGCCACAAATTATCAACTAAAATAAATATAGTCACAAAGTGCCCGAGGACAACATAAGAGAAAGGGATGGTCAAAATAGCTACTTAAGGCCACTACAGTGTTATAAAAGCTAGTACATATATATTATTAGCCGTATGTGGGATGAAATTAATTTACATTAATAATTGCTGCAACATTATTAAGCCTATTGATAACAAATCGAATAAATGAATTTAAAATTAAATAACAGAAGAAGTTAATACTCAATAATCCTTAACACAAAATATAGCATCTTTTTTTGCTAAACGCGCATATAAAATAAAATTTTAAATCATTTACACTAACAAAATCAGACTATTACAACTAACATAGAGCTCTGAAATAAGTAAAAGCATATACTTTTAGTTTTACTTAAGCAAACAGAAAAAAAATATAATCTATATTCGGCAGTTGTCGGAATTGCTTGTTTTATGAAAAGTTGCCCATTTTGGCGCCAGTTTATTGGGTATTGGCCACGAGTATTTCGGAGAGTATTACATTACTTCATGTTCGGAAAATCTAAACTGAAATAGATTACTAAGGGAGTATTTTCAAATTTCTAGAAGAACGACTGCTGTTATAGACTATCTAATAAGAAGCATCTGAACTTTGTCGATGGTTAAATTTTCTGATCAACAAGGAAAACAGGTTTTCACTGCCTGAGCTACGCCGATGACTTGACGATTGTGGTGCGAGGAAAGTTCACTGGCACCATATCAGAAAGAAGCCAAAGAGCCCTTAATATCGTATACTCCTGGTGCAGAGAAGAACAAATATCAGTTAATCCACATAAAACAATAGTGGTGGCATTCGCCAAAAGGAGGGATTTAACAGGGCTGAAACAAATGAGGCTAGCTGGAGAAGCTCTACCCTTCTCGAAAGATACCAAATACCTGGGAGTCATCTTTGAACAAAAACTTCCATGGAACACGCACATCCAAAAAGTGGCGCTAAAAGCCACAATGGCTTGTGTATATGTAGAAGAATGTGCGGAAAAAACTGGGCATTAAACCCCAAAATTACTCAATGGTTATACACAAGGGTGGTTAGACCCATGATAACATATGGAGCAATCGCCTGGTGGACGAAAACCAGACAGGTAGAGGCGATTGAGGCTAAATGAGGCACAGAGACTAGCTTGCCTCTGTGTTACCAGAGCCATGAGCACAACTCCAACAGTAGCGATAGAGGTATTAATAAATCTACCCCCACTCCATGTTCTCATACAAAGCGAAGCCAAATCGGTTTGTTACAGGCTAACCCAAGGCCAAACACCACTAATAAGAGGACACGGCACGGAAAACAATAAACTATACTGCGAGGTTAAGAAGGATAAAATCCTAGGCATGCCGTCGGACCGCTTCATTCCGCAGTATAGCTTTGAAAAGACATTTTCAACACAAATACCACCAAGAGGCCTATGGATAAAAGACCCACCCATAAGGGCAAACATAGTCTGGTATACAGATGACTCAAAAACCGACCAAGGAATAGGAGCCGAAATCTACGAACCAAGGTCAGAGACCAAAATCTCGATAGCTATGGGCACACTCGCCACAGTATTTCAGGCGGAAATTACAGCTATCTTCGTCTGTATAGAGTAAATGATTAGGAGGAAGGTGAGCAACAAGACAGTCATTATCTACTCCGATAGCCAAGCAGCAATCAAAGCAGTACCTTCCAATATAGTAACATCAAAGTTAGTATTGGACTGTATAAATCTGTTGAACGAAATAGGAAGGCTTAAAAGAAAAGTGACCTTGGCATGGGTGCCAGGATATGAAGGCCATGGAGGCAACGAGATGGCAGACGAATTAGCCCGAGAAGGCTCGTCCCAGCCACTAACAGGAACAGAACCATTTTGCGTAGTCGCAATGCCCATAGCCAAGACATCCATTCAAAAAGGGATAGAAGAAGCGTCCCAGAGGTGGTGGTTTAATCTACCGGGACATAGATATGCCAAAGATTTCGTCAGCAAACCTTCGTCAAAATTAACAGCAGATTTATTAAGTTATAATCGGAAGTCAATAAGAATCATAGTGTGACTACTAACAGGACACTGCCGACTAAAGAGACAGATGAGTATGATAGGCCTGGCGGATGAAACCCTGTGTAGGTTCTGCCAGGAAGAGGAGGAGTCGGCAAAACACATTCTCTGCCACTGTGAAGGACCATGTATGTAAAGTTGTGGATATAGGACTTATAACAAAAACTTCCTTATTCGAAAGTTGCCGACGTTTCGACCATTTATTGCGGTCTCTTTCAAGGCTTTTCCTTCAGCAGAAGTTTTCTATGGTTATTAAAAATGTTAAAGTTCTTATCAAAAAACGTAATATGGAAAATATAATTATGTGCACAATTACAGCATTAAAAACCATCAAAACAAACACAACACATTAAAATAATTTCCAACCAAACTAGTGCGTTGTATAGCACTGTGAAGGACTTTCGAGGTTGCGCTTCGAAACTGCGTCGACAACCCATCCAAAAGCCTTAAGCTACACCATGGAGCCACTGTCGAGATTTTGGAGTCTGATCAAGAAGACACGGTTGGACACAATACTCTAAGTACAAGAAGGGTTGAAATAGATCTTACAGGTCGCAGTGACATAAAGGCGATGACGCCTCCTCCACACATATATCTATCTATCTAATCTAATATCATTACGAGAGAAGAAACTCAAACTTTTTTTGCAACTGCTCCAGATGGAGTATGTTTATTGTATAAGGTTGTCATTAGTTTCGAAATTGTAGAGACCTGCAGGAGAAATTAAATGACCAACTTAAATACTAGTGATATTACCGATTTGCAGTTATATATTTTGGTAAAACATAAACATTCCAAGAACGTTTTCTATAGTAGACGATGACAAAGAAGATCTCGATTTCTTGAAAATAACAAAGAAATGTGTGGCTTTTGCGACCAAAAACTGCCACAAATTAACGCTTTTTATTCTCATACAAAAAGGGGTTCAACTCAACCCATTCGAAAAAAAAACACTATTGGAATGTTGCGTAGTGCAGCTAAAGTATTTAAATTTTCCCTACCCACAACTCTATACAACGTACCTCCACAACTTTGTGAGCTGACTCCAGTGTCAGCTAATAAAGTTGCGGAGGAACAGAAAAGTGGAAAATTTCCCAATAATAATAGGGGATTATTATTTAATAAACTGATTTTATATTTTAGATTCTCTTTATATCAATTATCATTAGAAGTGTAGTTTGTACATAAATCTCAAGTAACGAAATCCAAGACAGCGACAGTTATATAACAACAATTTTCGATCCCAAACCGCAAAACTTGTATTATAAATGAATTCAATAAGATTGTTTTCGTATTTTTAGCTTAATGAAATTGCAAATTTTCGAAGCCTAAAACATCAACAAACTGATATTGGTACAGTTTAAACACGTACATGGAATTGTTGAACGGATTCCTTTTACATGCTTTTTACTTTTATGTTGGCTTTTATATTTCGAAAACTCAATTAGCTGAAAACAAAACTTGCGATAAATTCGTTTAAATAGCAACAAGCTGGGTGGCATCGGGTTAATAAATCTTTGTTAGCCGGCGAGTGTTACAAAACAGAACATTGGGCGGTTTTATCAAACAACAACAAGCATCAATCATTGAGATTGGGCCGTCATTACCATATATTCTCGCTGTTCGGTGTTTCGTCTCTAAAGTACAGGGCAACTTTGGATAATTGTTTAAATAACAGGCCTCTATGTTCATTGGATACAGTTGCCGCTGGACACTGCTTTGAGGAGGCTACTGCGTTATGGTGTATAATTAATTTGATGTTTGATATGCGAGTCTAATGAACACTTTTTACATGTTTTATTATAATACTAAAAATATCACCACACACCTTTGCTTTATGGTTCTCTAACTAATTGCAAAAAGTTTGGGTTGCGTCAATAAAGTTATGCGGTCTGGTCTTGATATATGGGCTAATAAGCATAGTTCCGAAATGGGAAAATTCCTTTACCTAACTGTTTAAAACATAAGTAATTATAATTAAAAAATACGCTCAACAAAAAGAGAGTAAAGATAAGTATAGATTTTTTGCGGCAAAAACTTAATAATGTGTGGATTGTAAGTAATGTCTATTTAGTTACTGTTCATGTAGTTTTTGCCGAAACAAAGACTGGATGATATAATTAGCACAGCGCGTCGGCGTCGTTTGATAAAGTAATTTTTGATTGGATTACCTATATTTTAATCGGGAGGGCAGAAATGAAATAATTTCCATAAAATTGGTCATTTCGATAGTTATATAAATATGATAAAGGAGTTGTAGACAGGAGAAGAAACCTATACGTGACATGTAAAAATATATAACTTTGTCGCTCAGATTTAATGGCTAGTTTTGTAAGTTTTGGATGCACCAGAAGTAAGCAAAATTGTAACTTTATTTAACTGCTTTTTAAAATTCAATAATATTGCATTTTATGAACTTTGGTGTATTTAACATGCGTTGTTACTGTAAAACGGAGAAGAAATATTCATATAATTTTGTAGTTCCTAGTTTATATTCTTGCAATCTAAAAAATTATGTCAATATTATATAATATTTTTTTCTTATTACTTACGTAATTTAAGAGACATTTAAATTTTTCAGTTGTATTTTTTGCCCTTTTATAATCTGCTAATAGAAAATTCTGTAAACGGGGATCGATGAAAATTTGGAACAAATAAAAGTGTAATTTCTCCATACCGAATAATCGGATTTTTTTTTAGACTGTACCAAAGAGGGAACAATTCGGTTGGTAAGGAGTTCCAGATGCTCGTCACACGCCAGAAGAAAACATTTTGTTATAGGCTGGTTCTGGGTGTGCTCTGTTGAATAGCATATGGATTAGAGCTTTTAGCTCGTCGTGTGGAACGAACAAAGCTGGCACTGAAGGGAGTTGTTAGTTCGGTCGAACACCTTCCGTGATAATATCGGTAAAAAGGGAGAGATCACCCACCATCCGCCTATATGTTCCAAGGTGTGAATGGAACGAGTCAGATTTTCGTCGTTAATAAGCCTCACAGCTCGGTTCTGGATGAAGTCTAAGAGCGCTAGAGTATGTTTGGGAGCAGAACTCCAAATGTGAGAGCAATACTCCAGAGTAGGTCTGATTTACGCTTTATAGAGTGTAAGCAGCGGATGGGAGCTGAAGTATTTTTTGGCATGGAAAAGTAATGATATAATGATTCTGTTTTCAGGAATGCTCTATAATCTTGTAAGTTACCTGGTATTTATAGAATTTTTAAAATGTATGCGATTTTTTTCTGCAAATTAAGAGATACGTTAGTGACAAGTGTTACAATCGACACCTAACGGGTGTCAGTTGGAACACCTGTATGTGTCGATTGTAACAGGCATGAATATCAGCAGAAATTATAAATGAAACACCAAGATCATGAACGGCATTTATTTAATTAGATATAACAAATTAGTCAGAATACTCGGAATCACAATTCTGACAAATATACAGAGGGTTAGTCTTGGCACATTTAGAATGTGCGCATTCTTTACACTGTCTACACTGTAGCTAGTTTTCCGAATAGTTTTTGTAGGAACCACAACATACTAAGCAAATGGTATCTTCCTCTTGAGAAGTTGATGACTCACTGCTTTTCACTTTTCGCTTTTTCCCAAGCTTGCCTTTGACTGGATTTTTCCCATGACCTTCCTTTTTATCGAACTTGTATTTTTTTTATTAAGACATTCTATTAACAGCTTCTCGGGAGTGTCAGTTAATATGGCAGTTTTTCCTTTTTGTCTCCCAACACTTTTTGGTTTGCTAAAGTCCGCCTTTGATAAGGGTCTTATTTCTTCGGGTTAGGTTTTCTTACTATGAGGTGAAATATGACCCACCATTTTTGAACATGAAGGTTTTAAAACGCAGGTATATGAAGAAGAGACTATTTCTTCTGTTGTAGACGGTATTGGGGACAACGTAGAGCATATCTGATGGGCGACGGAATTTAACATTGAACACGGATTTGCAGTTGATTTTTTCGGAGAATTGTTAGTAAGTTCAGTAGAATAATTTTCTTCAAGATGCCTGCCCGTCACAGTGCTAGGGGCAAATTCATCTTCGGTAAAGATATCTCTATTAAATGGCCATATTCCTGTACATGCACAGTCAGAAGTTATGTTTTTAGGGGTTATGGCTTGGGGTAAAACATTTCGAATTATGCCGGGAATGTTATAAATTGTCATTCGCTTTCCGGGGTTGCATCTAATCCAATTGTCACACTCATGAATGTAAAATATTTTGAATGGCCCAAATACTGTACTACGATCAAGTGGCTGTAGCCTGTGGGAAGTATGCGGAGGGAGGACAGAAGTGTTATGAAGTTAGCTCGGCAGAAATCGATAACAGGGAGAGATAAGTGGGCAGACTGATTGTCTAAAATTAGCAACATCCTATTGTTTTCGGAGGGATTAGCATAATTCGCGAAATGATTAATAAAAACCAAGAAATCGTATTCTTTCATCCAGCCGCTCTTGTTAGCAGTTCCATGGCATCCAGGAGCTCTAACGACGTGGTCATGATATCTAGCTAAAGGGAAAACTAACATCGGCGGGACACTGTTTCCTATCGCATTAACAGCTAGGCATTCGGTGATTAAAGTGCCGCGTTCTTGAGAAGTTATCGAGCCAACTTGCTTAACACCTTTCTTAGCGAGCACCTTGGTTGGCTACTGTACAGTGTTGCAACCTGTTTCGTCCACGTTATAAATATTTTGTGGCTCGAAGTGGTGACGATCGAACACAGCAGCCAGGTTGTCAAAAAATTGGCCTAACATTTTCTTTATTGAAATTCATTGCCCGGACCAAGCTTGTAGATTATGCGGTTCTGATGGACAAATAATCATTTCTTTTAAGAAATGCGGTATGCCAATCTTTACTGGCCATTTGAAATGTGTCCCAGGTTTTTGGATATGTTAATTTATTTGCAGAAGCGAACTGCTATGAGAGCTCTCTCATTCCTTTAGTGGAAAGACCGAAATACAAATTGGCTGCATCTTGTACGTACCTGCCTAATTCTTCTTCTTGCTGTACAGAAAATACTTTATTATGGGCCCAGTATCCAATACGCGGCTGCATTTTATTTTTCAAAGACTTGACACAACGATGCAGGGAAACGTGACAAATTCCACATTGTCTTGCTGCGACTCGTACAGATGTGTTTTCGTTAATTACTTTATTAGTAGCTTCTTCATATGATTCTTGGGGAATATTACCCCTATTAGTTTTTCGCTGTCTTGGCTTCATATTTATATATAGGCTAAAACAATAGAAGATATTAAAAACCATGTGAGATTTTTCGATGGTGTCGGTTGTAACATGTTACAACTGCCACCCGTATTTATATTACAACTGACACCAACCGACACACTCATTATATATGCCTCAACCAATTGTCTAACCTTTAACTTTAAGCGCTATAAATACTTGATTCACTAGCTGAATTTACGTCGATTTTGATGGTATATTTTATGTACACATAAAATTAATACCGGATTAAATATCTCTATAAGAAAATAAAATTAAAACTTACTTGATGTGGCCAAAACTCCGACTTTAACTTGGACGTTTGTGTACTTTCGAGTTTCATAAGCGTCTGGCCATTGACATGGTGGGTGGCTTAACGTGTACATGTCGTTCGCGCGTAACTACATAGATGGCGATGGTAGCTCGAATGTTACAACCGGCACCCGTTTGGTAGCTCGAATATTATAACCGGCACCCGTTATAACCGTCACCGCTTTCCCCTACACCCAGGTTTTGAGAGGCACACTAGGCGAGACGGCGGACATGCCCATTCCATGAAGTTAGTGCTTGCAGTTATTCCAAGAGGCGAAAGATTGGAGTATGGAGACAGGATTTTCCCCTTGATGATGATGTCAAGGTAGTTTCCCTTAGTTTTTCTCCGGGAGAACACAGCAGTCTGTGTCTTTTTGGCATTGAAGATTACAAGATAGTTTGATCTCCATTCAAGAATTGTGTTTAAGTCTCGATTGATTGAGTCAGTCTGTTGTCTTCTTAGTTGTCCCAGAGTGGCCGATGATAATGGTTTGTCAGAAGAAAAGGATGATACAAGACTGCTATTGTCTGCATAGCTGTAAATGGGGTTTTCAGTAAGCTTTAGTAGGTGATTTATGTGCAGCAGGAACAAAGTTGGAGACAAAAGCGAACCTTGCGGAACACCAGCATTGATGAAAAATGTCTCGAACGAGACACCATCGATAGCGACCTTAATACTCCTTTTAACCAAAAAACTAGACAATAGTGTATGTAGAGCCGGTGGAAAGCCATAAGCTGTGAGTTTGTCCAGGAGTGATTGGTGCCAAACTCGGTCGAAGACTTTGGATATGTCAACGACTCGGGACTCTCCGTGTTTTTCCAGGGTTGAATTCCAGATGTACGTTACATACATCTCTTGTTGAGCGCTTCGCTCTAAATCCATATGGCCTATTAGATATTATGTTGTTCTGTTCAAGATAGTTTAGGACCTCGGTGTTAATGACTATTTCCATTACCTTGGCCCCTACTGGGGTTAAAGATACTGGACGGTACTTACTGGCAATATTTTTTCTTTCCATTCTTAGGTGCAGGTTGCACTCGAGTGCGCTGCCAGAGCGCTGGGAAAATACCTCTATTATAGCCTAAGAAATATAGTTTGGTTAGAATAATGGGGGGAATTCCATCCAGTCCAGCGGCCTTTGAGCAGTCAAGACGACGAAGTAACCCCCTTATCTTTTTTTGCTTGAAAACGATTTCTGGCATTGTTGTGGTTATCCTAGGCAACATTGGAGGAGTCCTTCCTTGTGCATCAAGGGCTGAATTTCGTGCAAACATCAACGTCAACGTCACTGTAACGGAATTGTCTTCGCGCAATAGTGATTGTAAACTTGAAGATGAAAAGTTTTCCCGATGGCCTTTGCAAATCCCCAAACTGATTTTGAGCCGTTCGGATAGTTCAAAAGCTTCTCGCGGACTCTCTGAACAAAATCAGCTTTGGATTAATCAATAATTAGTTTGCAGCTATTTCGTGCATCCATAAAAGCGAAACAACCGAAGGGTTATTGCGCCATTTGCGATAAGTTTGGTTCTTTTTGGAAACCGCCTGAGTACACATTTTGTTGATTTTCCAGGATAGGATCGTTTAGTAGAGAAAGGGAAGTCTCCATCCCAATGAGAATGACCTCTGTAATGGATTCAGCAATTACAGCAATTAGTCCCTTATAATTATTTCCGAACAGTTGGTTTTTAAATCGGCCTTCAGTGCGATTCTCAATATAAAGCTTCTGCCACCTATTTCTTATTTCAAAAATATAATGTCTTTTTGCACCTCGAGAAGAGCTATAGCTCCTTTATCGGGTATAGTTTTGTCATGATGCCATGGAGCTAAATATGGTACCAAGATTAGAGTCGCTGCATATATGCATGTTTTATTAAATTCTTAATAAAATTGACATGAAAAATTATAGAGAAAAGCAATTTTTAGTCCTATTTTCAAATTGCTATAACTTTTTGAAGGTGGATTACGGATTTTGAAAGCTTGTTTCTTCCACATTAAGCCGCAGAAAGTGATTTCCAGTAGGGTTGATATTGTCATGATATACGGATAATCAATGAAGCCATGCAAAATCCAAAAAGTTTGTGAGTGTCCCATTTTGTCAATAGTTCTTTTTGTAGGACGGGGCGTAAAACACAATCTTACGCCCCCATTAGCGGGCGAAAAATGAAGCCCAAAGCGTAAAAATATCGCACACTAAAATTTTATAAAAAAAGCTGTAAACACTATCTTTACACATTCGCCAAAGAAATAAACACATTAGCTCCTAATAAAACAGTAAGTTATTCTTATTCGAATCCAATTTGTTTTTATTTAAATCAAAGTTACAATTATTGAAAACATCTTATAAGATATAAATACATTAAATCTAATAGTTATTCATCGTGATATTGAAATTACAACAAAAACTTTTATATTAGGCAAATACCTCTCTAATGATCCCCTCTGATGAATGACATTAATCTGATTGGTAGTAGCAATATTTGACTTGCCAGAAGCGTCTGCAGTGCAGGAACTTATTCTGGTTTTCTGAATATAATTTTGAACAGAATCCTCAATGTAGTCTACAGCTGCCGTTAACGAGTGTCAACCTCGATGGCGCTTTAAAAGTTATGCTGTTTCTAGCCACATAACATTTAACTTATGTACGCGATGTACAATAATATCACAATCTTTTGCTACCTCATCAATAACATGTCTTTTAAAGTTATGCTGCCTAACAAATTCTAAAAAATATTTTTTTTCTCCGATTGACAGCAAATATTAATTTTGCAGACACATATCAATCAGCAAAGTATTACTTTTCCTGTCCAGGCAGCAAAGTAAGTACTTTGCTGCCTAGGCAGCAAAGTGATTAGTCTCCATGGGAATAAAACGTTTGACATAAGTTGTCAAACTATAATTATTATGGACATATACATTTCCATAGCAACCAACCGTTCCAACAATTGCGATTTCTATCAAATTTTGTCTTAATTTATCACTACAGGAAAAATAAAAAGATTGTGGGAATTGTAATAATTTGCAAATATACAATATACATATATCATTATAAACAATCGGAGAAAAAATTATATGTTCAACTCGGCAGCAAAGTAGATTGACTGCCTTAGCTGAATTCCTAGCCTCGCTACGCTCGGCTATGAACTATCAGCCGCGGCAGTCAATCTACTACTTTGCTGCCTAGTATAACAAATAACTATTTCTTCAAACGTCATTAAATCCGTCATTACTAGACTGTGTAGGCGGCCGTGAAGTTTCGTTTTTCCTCCGCCGGAGCTTTACTTTTCACTTTTCTGCCGGCGGAGGTAAAAGTGTTGTCATAGCAACATAGATACAATACAAACAGACAACAAAATAAGCGTCAACAACTCACGATTTATTAAACTACAATTTATATTTTTCACTCAATTTGTGACTGCATTTCTAAAAGTCACTAATTTAGGAACAAATTGGTTATTATTTAATCGAACTTACTAATAACTGCTTATCAATATGGAATTAAAACGCAATCGGAGACGCAATCTTAAAAAAATAATTATTTTCTTCAAACGTCAGTAAATCCACCATTACTCGACTGTGTAGGCGGCAGTGAAGTTTCGTTTTTCCTCCGCCGGAGCTTTACTTTTCACTTTTCCGCCGGCGGAGGTAAAAGTGTTGTCATATCAACATAGATACAATACAAACAAACATCAAAATAAGCGTCAACAACTCAAGAGTTATTAAACTAAAATTTGCATTTATCACTCAATTTGCGACTGCATTTCTAAAAATCACTAATTTAGGAACAAATTGGTTATTATTTAATCGAACTTACTCAATAACTGCTTATCAATACGTAATTAAAACGCAATCGATCATGCAATTTTAAAAAAATAATTATTGTTAACAGTGTCCACTGACAGCTTTATGTGACATTACTATAGCAACAAACTGAGCCTATTCACCGACACCGCACCGGTCTAAGCCGCCTTGCGAACCCACTTATCTTTAATAATTTGTCGACATTTGAAGAAAAAACAGCATATTTTATTTGGAGGAAAAGTTACTTTTCCTCCATATAAAATAATATACTATTGTTGGCAGTGTCCACTGACAGCTTTATGTTACATTACTATAGCGACAACCTGTGCCTATTCACCGACACCGGTCTAAGCCGCCTTGCGAACCCACTCATCTTTATTAATAATTAGATATTATTACTATTAAAACGAGATGTTTTTGCATTAATTTGTCGACATTTGAAGATAAAACAGCATATTTTATTTGGAGGAAAAGTTACTTTTCATGGCTTGCTCTCTATTACCAGCCTCACTCCGTTCGGCTGTTAAACACGAGCGCGCCGTGAAAAGTATCACTTTTCCTCCATATAAAATAATATACTATTTCACCATGTTTCCATCACCATTCAATATCTTCCTTTGTGTCTACTCAATGATCTTCGCATTTTTTCATGAAGTTGTGGGAACCATCTCTACTAACCTAGTATGATAGCTGGCGTTGCAATTACCACTGAACATTAACTATACGATAAGAAGAACCACTGAACCGCGGCAGCTTTGATGTGCGTGTTCAGCGAACGCTACAATAATTCAGTAATATTACAGTTAAAATTGTAATATATCGGACAAAATTTAGAAAGTTTAAAAAATTGGTAGAAATATTTAGGATAGCATAAATATTAGTAAACTAAAAAGTTTCCACCACTAAAGTGTGTGCTTCATTCCTTACAACACCCCAATTTTAATGTTTTTCAGAATATCAACGAAATAGTGCATGGTAGGTAAAAGTTCTTATATACAAAGTTGTTCCTCATAAAATTCTCTACAAAAAAGGTTCTATAACAATTTCCCCTAAAATGTCTAATTGTTTGGCAAATAAAGCGCAAACGAGATCAGATCGGGGATTATAATTCGTTATATACATAACCACACATAGGTTATGTATGGTTATTATTGTCCAAAGCGCCCAAAGTGGACCTATAAAAAAAAAGGAAAAAAATTAATCGATAACCACTATTTTACATTCAACAGTATAACAAGATTTATTTTCTCCCACTACACCTACTGTGACGACTCAAGGTCACTACGATGATGCATTCCTCTTAAGGCTGTTGTCACTATCTGCTAGAAGTGAAAGTTCTTCCTTAACAAACATATTTTGCCACCGACGGGAATCGAACGCCGGCCTCCATTGTCACAATCACAGGGTCTGACCACTGCACCATCAGACCTGTTGAAAGCAAATCACTGGACCGTAAAGGCATGGGTAATTCTGATACATGGTAAAAAATGTAACACCCCTGACATTCACAACATCATTGCCTTTCGGTCGTTCTCACTAACACATACCTAGATGCTATATACGCAGAGCTACGCAGATTCAGTTATTTCTTCTCCTATCGTGTAGCATTTTCAAATTTCGGCATGAACAAATGCTGCAACTTTGCTGCGTTTATATTTATTTTTATTTACAAACACAATTTAGTTTGGATTATTCCAATATAGGTACAGTGTATAAAGTACATTACCTTGTTTTGTCATGAAAGTAATTGAACACACTTTCTATACGTATATTTACGTGTCAGTAGGATGTACTAGTTACTTATGTGATAATAACTTCAAGGCTGATTTTCATCCCTTCCAATATCGTAGGTGCCCGACTAGGTTCGGAAACCTCTTTTAAAAGTTCTAGTTGTGCAGTCCAATTTGCTAGGCTATTGACTTCATTGATTCTAATACATGAGCTCTTTTTTAATTACTCCAGAAAATGCTCACAAGCTTTTCTTTGATCTAAAAGTGAATAAAATCTTAAACATTTGTTCGATACAAATGTTACCTTGGATATGTTTATTATTTTAAATCAATTGTTAGCAGTACCTATCTCAAACGATTTGGAGATTATAAGAGTTGTCTAATGTAGATTATAATTCATTTACCTAATTGTGTTTTGGTGTATTATTTCCTTTTGTTTTATTCATCTTTCGAAGAGATCTGGTGTTTTCATTTCTTGTGTCAAAGTACCATTCACTTATGAGTGACATTAAGACAGGCACACCATATGATTTTGACAGTTAGGTTAGACAGGGTCAAGAATCGACGTTCCCAAGTAACGGTTCCTTTTAAGGCGTATTGCCGCTTGGCGAATGTGGTTTGGAGCAGAAGTTCGATTGACCGAGCTGTGACGTGGATACGCTCGGACTCGCTATTTCAACTAAGTTAAGGTGGCAGCAATGTTTCTTAGTGAAGTGTTGAAATTTGTTCCGGTTTCTTTCCTTTTTACGTTAGACCGGAGACGAGTTGAGACGGTCGAGAGGTCTGCATACCTCGTGGAACCTTTTCGAGGTGTAAATCCTCATGGACTGGTTGAAATAATTTAGGTCGTTATTTTCTGATATTTTTGTTACGTTTATGTATTTCGACTCGAACCAGGGCCATGGAGGTTACCTATAAAAGATTTTGTTGAGTTATTGGAATCCTAGCTCCACGTTGTAAGTTACCAAAATTGTCATGCAGTCTTTCAGTGGAATTAATTTTATTTTCCAATCTTTGTAGAACAATTTATGTATTGCTGTTGCATCCTTGGAATTGTCGATTATTGATTTTGGAGAAGTTTCTAGAATGTTCGTTTTGTTCGAGTGGCTATTACCAAGCCATAGGCCCCATAGATAGTTTTATAGGTAAGGTGAAAAACTAGTTAGGTTATGAGTAATAATTTCAAAGTTAAGATATTTCCTTCGTTGGTACTTCCGACCACAAACTTATTACAACGGTGTGTGAATTGTCGCTCATACAGAAGGACCCACCATTGCCTCGCAAAATCTGGCATTACAATTCTGCAAACTGGGACGATCTGCGGGAGTTCTACATAGATTTTCCTTAGCTCGCCGTCTGCTTTGGCACTGACGACCCGTCAGTCTGCTGCGAAGAGGTCACGCAAGTAATCCTCCCAGGAATGGAAGCATACATCCCAAATTCCATCAAGTTACCATCAAAAGGCAAGCCCTGGTTCGACAGAAGATGCGAAAGAGCTGTAGGTAGCAAATAGCAAGCCTACAAGTACTGGCAGCAAAATCAGACCGCTGAAAATCGCAATAATTTTGTCGAAGCGAGAAACGAATGCAAACGTGTGATCGACGAAACTAAGGACAAACACAATCAAAGAATCAGGAATAAACTTTTGCAATGTCCCAGTGGTTCCAGGAATTTCTAGTCGGTAGCAAAGGCAGTAAGTGACAACTTTATAAAAACGTCTCTCCCACCTTTGACGGACGAACGTGGCATCACGGCGACTACAGCCAAGGAAAAAGGAAACATGCTCGCTAAAATGTTTTCATCGCACTCTACCTTAGACGTCCCCCAAGGCAAGACTCTCCCCACCATATCGAACATCAACACTACCATGGCAGAAGTCAAGTTTCATCACCATGATATTCGCAAAATCCTTAAAGAACTAGATACGCAAAAGGCATGAGGACCGGACGGAATACCTGTCATCGTGCTAAAGAACTGCGCCAACGAACTAACACCCGTTTTTTCCAGGCTTTTTTCTCTTTCTTACGGAAAAGAGATTTACCCATCCCCTTGGAAAGTCGCTCGAATGCAACCTGTTCCAAAAAAAGTCAATAAAACCACGTCCTCAAACTATCGCCCAATTGCCATGCTTCCAATAATTTCCAAAGTCATGGAACGTGTAGTCAACCAGCAACTACTCAAGTACCTCGAGAACAACAGAATAATCAGCGATAATCAATACGGCTTTCGCAAAGAGAGATCGACAGGAGATATATTGGCCTATGTCACTCATATATGGAGTAGGGCAATTGAAAACTACGGAGAGTCTCTAGCGATTGCGTTGGATATTTCAAAGGCACTCGACAGAGTTTGGCATGACGGACTTCTCAACAAACTGCCGTCCTTCGGATTGCCAGCCTCTCTCTGCAGCTGGCTGGCCAATAAGAACCGATCCCTACAGGTTGCAGTCGATGGACATATCTCGGACAGATTCACCATCAACGTGGGCGTGCCTCAGGTCGCAATACTTTCACCAACTCTGTTCCTCATCTATATTAATGACCTGCTGATCGAAACGAATAATCCTGTTTACAGTTTTGCAGATGACAGTACACTTGTTTCCCACTTTAGATCCGAAAAACCCTTACCAGCGACTGAGAATCCCCACCGCAGACAGGAGCAGATTACAGCTATTAATCAAGACCTGGAGAAAGTTCAAACTTGAGGCGACCGAAATTTGGTCCAGTTCAATACAGCAAAGACCCAAGCAGCAACGTTTACCAAGAGGGTCAATACAGCGGGCCCTGACATCATTATGGCAGGATCGACCATTCCTTCATCCTCGTCAATCGGGCTGCTGGGTGTCTCTGTCAACAGCAATATGTCATGGCATGACCATGTTGCTAACATCGCAAAATCAGCCTACAGAAGCTTGGTGCGCTATTTCGCAACAAAAAACTCTATACACCGCAGCAGTTGCTCTTGCTGTACAAAGCGCAAATAAGATCGTGCTTAGAATATTGCTCACATATCTGGGGTGCCGCACCAAAGCATACTCTAAAGCTTCTGGATTCCATTCAGAAGAGAGCTGTGCGTCTCGTCGGCGACCCGGAGTTGACCGGGAATCTGGATAGTCTGGAATACCGCAGACTTGTGGCCGAGATATCTCTGTTTTACAGATACTTTAACGGCAGATGTTCCGTCGCTTTACAAGAACTCCTTTGTCTGGCGCACTTCATCACTGTGGAACTCACTTCCAGAACATCTGTTTCCCACTAATTACAACCTACAACTATTCAAGAACCGTGTCAATCAACATCTTCGCACACACACCGCTCGTCGAGCGCCATAGGATCTCCCTTTAGTGTGTGTGCCACTGCCATAAAAAAATTACTTTTTGCTAAGACAAACAATTGTTTTTAGGGTCCTCTTCACGGGTACCGCTCTGGTACACGTATATCGCTTTGGCTACTTGCGAATCATTTCCAGCGTATTTTGGGTTATAACCACTACTTGTTTGTCTTAGGCTTAAACCACCGCTAGCGTGTCATTCCCTTTTTGGCTTATCATCGGCTGGATGTGATGTAACAAGTTTGGAAATGTCAGGTTATGATTGGAAGTGCTCTGAAGTTGCGTGGACCGTACATATACTAACACTGGTATAAATTTGGAGAATGAATTTAACTTAGAAAAACCTACTTCATAAGTTGTAAGTCATACCATTTATTTTTATTTTTATCCCTGTCACCGCTGACGGACTCGTCGAACTCCCTTGACGCGATATAAATTTTCGTAACGCTCGAAAATTGACAAGCGTCTAGCTGTACCAGAATGGATTTCGATTGAGAAGTTTCTCGCATGATGAAACGTTGACTATTTCACTTCACGCATGGCCTTCTGCTCGCTTCGTTCGCTACGAAGGCGCAACCAACAAAAACTAACCAAAGCTATCCCAAGGCATGCCCAAAATGAAGAAAAAAACTTTTTATAAACATAACCTTATAAAAATAAGAAAAAAACAACTCTCGCCACTGACGGGAATCGAACCTGGGCAGTCGTATCACAAGCACAGAGTACTAACTACTGCGCCACAAGGCTTGCTGAAAGCAATTTACCAAAAATTTTAAACTTTTTGTCACATGTGTCTCAAAAACTGGGTATGCGCGAAGCTTCGCAATCGAAATCCATTCTGGTGCAGCTAGACGCTTCTGAAAATTGTCGCCCCTTCAGTAAAGAAGTAGGACTACTGGAGACACCACGTAAAAATGCGGGAATTACTTCATCTTTGGGGTGGTGTGGAATCAAGTACGATCCATATACAATACTTATTACTTCTTTAAAAATCGAGAGGTTTTTAGGAGTAGAAGTGGTAAATTTATTTTAATTTTAAGTGAGGCCAGCTTTTTGGAGTTCAGCATTGGACTTTATATTATATATTAGATTGCATTTACTGTGTTAGCCGGAAGTAACCCTTATTATAATACAATACGCCTTATTTCTCACATTATTATTAATTTTAGGAAAAAATGTGTAAGAACATTTTGTATATAAAATTATATAAGGAATATTTTTCTATATAGTTTGTTTTATCAAAAAGCGGTGCACTTCTCGAGATAATCTGGAAAACTTGAAAAAGTTTCGATCGCACACAATTTAGGGCTGGAAACTTTTCAGTTATATCATCCCTAACATTTCTACCAATTTTCAAAACTTTCTGAAATTTGTCCGATATAAATAATAATATTACTGAATACAAAGGAATCATAGTGTTTTGATTGGTTGCTTGTTAACGATTGACGGACACTCGCCGCACACAGGTCAAATTTCAATATAAGCTGGCCAAAATCGATATATTCGTTTGTGCTATTTTTAATCAAATTTTAAGAAATTATTTATAACATTATTTATAACTATTACTTTAGTTGGCTTTGGAAAAAACAATTGATATCTTTTGAATTGTTTGCAGCGCCCTGTCAAACTTACGTTATGCTTTTCTATTAGCGTTATTATTTTTCACCAAATAAATATGTTGATAAGGTTTGTATGTATGTAATCAACTGGCTATTTCAAAAATCTATTGACCTCTTTAAGTAGTTATTGACAACGATGCTCAAGACTCAGGATATGTAATAACTAATATTTAAAATATTTTGATTTTTCTGCCTATTGCATAGCACTGGTGACTTAAAATATGAAAAATTGATATATTTATCAAATCACAATTACAAATTCGTAATATAATAACACTTTTTTTGTTAATGATTTCACCATATTTCCAACTATAAATATACTGTAATATGACATTACGATTTTGACAAAAGAGAACAGGAAGAAAATCTTGCTCGAATTTGCTCAATTTTTTTATATTCAACTAAATTTTGGCGTTTTGGGTGATTTTAAAATTGGTTAAAGGGTTCGCACAATATTTTTACTGTATATTTATTAAAATACTTATTTTGTATCTTCATAAATTCGTAAATATTTCCGAAAAATTACATAATTTACCTCAAAAATTATTTTTTCTCTTTCTAACACGATAGTCCAGGAGATTACGGTGATTTTTTATTTTAATGATTGGGATGACTGTGATTTTGCATTTTAATGATTGAGGAAAAGTAAATTAATAATTTATTTTTTATTCATGAAAAACCTTATTCTAGTCATACAAGAATAAATCTTTCAAAATTTATTAAATTGAAATTAAAAATATTTGAATTAACAGGATATCAAGACTTTCTCAATGAGTTTAGGTCGACTTGCAATACTTTTTGCTATAAATATATTTCCAAGTGAAATCAATCAAGTAGGATCAAAGAGAGGTTTTTCGAAAAATATAAAAATTGACTTACAACTGTTGTAAAATTTAAAAAAATATATTGTAAAAGGACGCAAAAGAGTAGCGTTCAGTGAGTGTAGTGAGTGGTTCAAAAGACGGAGAATAAAACCTCTCCGAGAAAATTCAACACCACAGAAGTTAACTTATGCCGCTTAAAGGCTGATTTTCATATATAGGACTGTGCACCGACTGTGCGCCTACCGTGCACCTACCGTATCCTTGTCACTTTAAATCAAAAAATTATATGTTCCATATAAAACGCACTGCAGCCCTTATTTATATTTTCACATATAGGACTGTGTTACGACCGTGTTGCGGTCGTCCAGTCCTATTGTGAAAAAAGACAAGACGCGCGACGGCCGCAGCATGGTAGGCGCACAGTCCTATATATGAAAATTAGCCTTAAATGCGCTACAGATCATGTGGTAACCTATCTGCATCAAAAGTTCTCAAAACTATTAGTAACGAACTCGAGCAAGCCAAAATTTTTTAAAACAACATCAATCAAGATAATTTACATCTAGAGAAAAATCCTGATGAAGTATCTAATAATTCTAGAAGTTAATTTGTCTAAACATCAGTATAAAATTATCAAAACGCAAGCGGGTCAAAAAAATTGCAACTTATATCCTTCGTACGACAACGTTTTGAAGACCAAAAGAAATTTTACCTCAATTAGGGCTGGGCGATTGCAACACGATTTTCTTATTATAGTTAAAAAGGTAAAGATTTTAATTAAAACAAACCTAACACCGGAGAGTCGTGTTTGCAATACCCGGCTGCAGGAGTGGAGTTCGTGAGCGCCACAAGTTTTACCAGCTAACCTGGAAAAGCTCCGTTTGTGTTGTACGGGGTTGTTAGGCACGTTTTATTAAACAAGAAAACACAATCGTAATTTAGGGTTGAATCTATTAGCTTCTATTTTTTTTAATTTAAAACAGCAACAATCTTAGAATGAAATTTAAAAGCAAAGGAATGACCACAAAATACTTTTAGGTAATTAACGGTGATGGTACAATATGAAGATTGTACGGAGACCAATTCTGTTGGTAAGCTCGGTACTGTATCCCTAAACACTAAAATCCGAAATGATCACTTTGGTTTACCTAAGATTATTGCTTATATGTATGCATGAACTAGTAGGTGCACCAATTATAAATGTAGTAATAATAATATCAATTAATAAAAAGTCATAATAATTATTTCAATCGACCAGATAAATAAATGAATAATTAAAATTAATGAAAGCTATCTTAGAGCTTGGCCGACAATGCTAAATTTATATTTAAATATTAACACTTATCTTATCAATCGGCTAGAAAAGTAAATAGATTAAATGAAATCAAAGTTAACGATACCCCAGTACCGAGTTAGATCGAGTTGAAAGCCGGCTGCTCGAAAGGCTGCCAAGCTCAGCAGTACAGGTAAAAAAGTACCTCTACACTAAGGCGGACGTGGGTTGTCTCGACTCAAAGGCGAAACCCTGTAACGGTGCCAAACACCTGTAGCAAAAACCAGGTACTGGCTTCTAGCCCCGGTAGCATATTTCCGTTTCCTATTCGGCTAGTGCACCGGGTGTGCTAATCGTGTAGAAAACGAGAGCTCTTGCCGCAAATTGATTGCATCGCGAAGACATGGCGCGATTAGGTGCGTTAACCACTTAGGGAACGGAGATGCAGATTGCGCATCCGTTTCCTACACGATTAGCGCACTCGGTTACGCTAGCCGAATAGAAAACTTAAAAATGTGCCCCGGTAGTGAAACCTTGCAATTGGACCCGGTACCCCGATAGTAAAACCCTGTAATAACCCAATACTAATTAGACCAAGCCCCTTACTCCAATGAAGAAATTATAGCCCCCCTTGCATATATATTTTTACATAAAACAATTCACCCCAAAAATTATCAAATGATTTTTAATAATCATCAGCAAATAAAAGATATACAAAAGGTGCAAATAACTTGAATATAAAAAGAAATACGTATGAACCGCCCCTAAATAATATAAACCTCCCAATATGATCAAAAGTAAAGTCACATTAAAAAAGTTCAGATATGGTAAAAGGAAAAAGGTAAAATATCCCAAGGAATGCAATGCAACTGGTAGTAGATGTAAAAAAATAACACAGATAAGAGCAATTAATTCATTAAATTGGACAATTTTTTTTTAGCAATATTTACCTCACTTGCGTTGGAGGGTTGCCTGGAGGATTAAAACTGCCTCGGTCTTATGAGATGAGCTCGGAAAGCCTCTAGAAATAATGGAAAATAACCTTTAGAGTCATGGCAGTTCATTGGTAGTAAAAAAAATAATTCCAGAAATATCTTACCTATTGTAGTTATTTAAAATATATAAATCGGTCGTGTCAAAACACTATAAGCTAAGTCACCTATACTATACTCCAGCAAAACACTTTCTCTATTCCCGGTAGGTATATCTAGAAGAACGAGATGTCGCGTCGCGTCGGTTTCAGTCAATTTGCCTTCGCCACTTCCACGGAATCAGAAGGAGAGAAAAAATGGTAGGACCGAGAATAGGACGAGGAATACTTCTAAAATAATAAACGACCTACTTCTCGTTTTATTATTGTTGTAAAACGATTGCGGAAGCCACAATTAATGCTAAAGTTAAATTTTTCTATAAATAATAGAAAATATTCCTGTGCCACTGCCATAAAAACATTCTGCATATTATTACTAGTATTCTAGGAGAATTATGATTCGTTTTTCACTTTTCAGATCACGTTAACTTTATATGACTTTAACATTCTGCAGTAACTCATTTACTATACATATCTATTTGTTTTACTGTATCGATCAGATCAAATTAGTACTTCAATTAAATTACTCATATTTCTCCTACGTTTCCCATAAATCTTGGAATACATCAATCAGTATTTTGCAGTTTTTACATTAACTTAAGTCTAAGTCTGGTGCAGTGATCATACTATATATACCCTGTTAATCTACATGTTCTTTACATTTTACTAAAGGTAATTTTGTTTTGAAATAATTGTTTTAATTACTTCTTCACTTGTATTACTTTTTATTTTTGTGTATCGAACTTATTTAATCTTATTTATTTTCGAACTTTACCAGCTGAGTTGTACAAGCCTGATGGCGTTCAAAAACCACTACACCTGTGGTCGGGTTTGTGACACAGCACTTAACATCGACTAGGTTCGGCCTCAGATCATATTCGCTTTCTCAAATATACTTCAGTAATTACCTACACTTCTTAAATCGTTAGAAGCGGTGTCACAGATTTAACTATAACATTTTGTCTGTCGATAATTCTCGTATTTTGTATGTTCAACTTTATTAATAATATCGGTATTAAATTACAAGAACATAGTTCCGTACTTACAACGGTACCCTTAATCATGGCAATAATCGCAATTATTTGTCTATTTGGTGAATTAACAGAATGCCGAATGAGAGCGGCGGGTAAGACGGGATGGCTCTAAGCTTTGTTTAAGGCGTCTTCTTTGCCTTTGAATCCATATTCAATTAAGTCCTTTGTTCCAATAACAAGCAGTGGTGCTTCAAATATTCCGCTATGGCTTGGCTCAAGCGAGTGGATACGTTAGAGCTACGTTGAGTATTTACTTCACTTGTTTACTCTTGGTAATAGGTTAATTATTTTTGTAAGATAGATCTAGTTTTTATATGTCCCATTTTTATGTGTTTTACGGGGTTTCTCGCTTATGAGTAGAGATACAAGGATGCGGTTTTCGCAATAGTTGGCTACTTTTTTGTGAAACTAAATATGCCACATACAGATTTTTCCTAGCCCTCTTAGTTTCTAAGATACAGGGCGAAATTGAAAACGTTGCATTTTTGGACCCCCCTTGTGTCTCAGTTATTGTTTATCTTATCGGAAAGGTAAAAAATGTTTCTTATGCATTTTTTTACGTAGATTCCAGTGGTGTAGTTAGATTTTTTCCAGTTTTTCAGTTTTTGAGATATTGACTAAAGTTGTTTTTTCTTAAATGGAACACCCTGTATATTATTTTTTTATACTAACTACCTCGTTATGGGCTTTCTAAAAATATAATATTGTAACGAAGTTACTATATTTTTAGGGGAATGGTATGCAAGCCGGATTAACTTTCTTATTTTACGAGCTATTCACATAATTCTTTTTCGTAAAATATAATTTAAATATTCTAAACTTAGTTCAATAAAATATTCCGTCGCGAAAAGCCGGGAAATCGGTTTTCACATTTTCCGTAGTACTCGCGCGGGTCCGGTAGAACGTCGCGATCTCCGTCGCAGCACCGTGCGCGTGAAGGTTCCCACTCATCGGCCGGCCGATGACGTGATCACCCACTACGCGTCGAGGAAACAAAACCGGGCTGCATCACGCTGAACAGGCAGAACCATGATACAAAGAAAAAAGAAGATATGACATTGCGCATGTGGGCGGAGCCTTGCCGATTGTCGACTACGTCATCGGTGACTTATTTTGGCGGCAGGCCACTTAACCTATGCTATTTTAATGTTGTTTAGGGCTGTTCTAATTACAAATTACGGTTTTCAGAGTGTTTGAAGTAGTTTTTAATTGATATTTAAGTTTGATTCAATCGGATTTTGTTATTATCAAAGTTTAGTTCCTAATAGCTCGTCAAATATTACGTGGTAAATAATGTGTTGTTCTGTGGCTGTGTACAAACTGAAACTGAATAAACAAGCGAAGGGATGCACAAAAGCGAAATACATTAGGTTTTCCCAGTTTCCCTCCGAGGATGTTTTAAGAAAAGCATGGATAAACGCTTGTAAGAGATTGGACAATTTTAATGTGCTCTTTGGCTAGGATGTGTTCGAGGCATTTCGAAGAAGATTGTTTCGAAAGAGACTTTCGGTTTGAACCGTTGGGAAGTTCGGGAAAATTTTAAAAGAGAAGTGTTACTAGCCAGATTTGAAACACTAAAATTACAGATTTCATAGATAATTACTTCGTTTTACATTGATTGTCTTTAGAACTAAAGTGTAGCCTCCGATACCAATACTATATGTATTGACTATGAACTTACCAGTCTTCAAGTATTGTTAATAATTATCATAGACAGTAATATTTATTAATATAGACATGATCAAATTGTATGAATATATAACTGTAAATAATTGTAAATTATG
>MU191667.1:0-11529 GCA_016904865.1 Pissodes strobi
TATTGTCGCGGCATCTTATCAGAAAGATGATGTGGCTTGCCGTTGTTGAAACTGATGATGAACAATGATGAATATATTTATGAGATACATAATAGATTATATTTTGTATGTTTTTTACAATGTAAATCTAAGGCTATTTTGACTTCACACTAGAAAATTGCCATAATTACTCTGTAAAAAGATATTCTTGTTCAATAACGGCTTGAGACGTTATAAAAAATCGAATAAACATATGTATGTGGAACTCAATATATTTAAAATATCTACATAAAAACATACAACATAAATTTACTTTACCAGATTTGAAAATGTCAGCCGTTTATCTCAATATACTTTCTTCTCTGACGCCTCATATTCAGGATAGTATTTTCGAAGTATTTAATAATATTGGCAGCTTCTTGAAATTTTGTAAGAAAGATCTTCGCGTGTATTTATTTCATCATTGTATACTAAAACCTTCATGTGACCTCACAGATAAAAATCCAACGGATTAAGATTGGGGTTGCGGAGTGTCCATGGACATTCATTACCGCGTCCAATCCATCGATGTGGGAAACACCAATTTAAGTAATTTCGCGCTGTGGTTCGAAAATGCGAGAGCGCCCCATCTTGCATAAACCACATGTCTGGAATTTCCAGTTAAACTCCGCGTCTAATTAACGTTGCTTCGTTGGTAAACAATATCTTTTTTAGGAACATATGGTTTTCGTTTCTTTTATTTTGTACATTTTGGCAGAATTCTTCTCTATCTGGCAAATCTTCTGGCAACATATTTTGAACACACGTCAAAAATGATAGGGAAACGATTTTTCTGTATGAAGAACTCTTGAGATGGTAGATTTACTTATTCACGTAGCACCTTCCAAACGCCTAGTGCTTAGGTCAGGATTCTCCGCAGTACGAACCAAAATGTCCTTTTCTTTTTCTACCGTTATTCCTTTGGGTCGTCCACCAGGATTTTTATTATAGAACGATCCTGTTTTGCCTAACTAGTTGAAAATTTTCGAAATAATTTGTCGATCTGGGATATTCCTAGTTGGGTAGAGCCCAACGTATCTCCTGACTGCAGCATGAATATTTTTCTTCTGCATAAACGCACAGAATATCTCTTAAATCATTTTAAATAAATATTTATACCAACCTGAAAATCAACCCAATATTATCGAAAGTGAATGAATAACAACAATAGGCTCATTTAATGAAATTTAGAAAATGATTTTTTCACACGTAGTTCCAACCAAAATAAGATGATCCTGAAAATTTCAGTTCAAATAAAAAAGCCTTTCAGAAAAAATAGCGTTTCAAATATGGTCGCTCTTACCGCATTCTCGGCGAACTTTGACGTCACTGCTGCACGGCGCGGCGACTATTTCGATAGCGGGCTACTCTCACATGCAGTGGCGTCAGAGCCGGGTCGCTTTGGGTTTTTTTTAATGGGATTTAGAGGACGCATTTTGTTTTCCTTTTGCTGGGAACCACAAAATTGTACGACCTTTCTATTAAACAAATAAAAATCTGTTAATCGGACCTATTGTCATCGCCACGTGTTGTGTTATCAACCATTGCACATTTTGTGAAATTAACGTTTTTTAGTCATCAATAAGATGTGCAATGAAATATTCAAAGACGTATTATTTCTCGCAAACGTCTTTAGAAATCGATATTGACCAAGAGAACATCGCTAAGTGATACCTCATTTCTAGTGATAAGTCAAAATAGTTTTTTAACACTATACAAAATTTAATTCATCTTAAATATGCAGCAAGCTCTCTCTTGGACCTAGATTTAAACTAATACCGAATTCGGATTTTCTACCTTCGAAAAAGCTAGTAGGTACACTAATTTTTATTTTGATATATTTATACGTTTTAAAATTGTTGCAATTTTTTGAAAAGTAAGTTTCACATTCAACTTTAGCGACTAACATTTGCTACAACATTTATTGAACAAATCTTCGTAATTTGATAGTAGAGATAGTCTGGGGGGATATGCCAGGCAGATGCATTCATATGATGTTATTTAACATATCATTCGAGTCGTTACTTTATATCGAGCACTGACTATTATACCAACGGTAGCAAAATATAACCAAATGCACATAAATGAGGTATTATCACTCATAAATATCGAGTAATCAATTATTAGTAAGTAACAACAATTGGATTTACCAATCAAAGAGATATGTGCATTCAACTTTTAACATGTGAGGTTCACAGATTTCCAAATTAGTTAATACAAGTTTCCCTATATTCTAAAAACCTAAAGCTAAGTAAACTCTTTTCCAGTTGTGGCCACCAATCGATGTTGCTATATTATAGCATCACACGTGTCAGTGTAACATATACTAACCTATAATTACTACAACTAGACACAACTAAGGTACTTGCATGAATGTAAGAAACACTGTTCGATTAAATCTTTTAGCAGCGTAATTACAGTTCTTAAAGAAATATAAGAAAATAAAAGTTTTACCTGTAAGTTGGTGGCTGTGAACTTTTCGAATCATCAATCACTACTCTCCTAGGTTCGAGTTGGGTTAGTGGCTCTAAGTACCAAGTGGGTTTACAAACATGGAGATGATCCACAATTGTCGATTAGAAGACGATAATGCCTAGACAAAATCTCGGCTATCAAAATTAAGCTAAAGTAAGACGAAGGGTAGGAAGCAAAAGGAGGAGGGAGAAAAAGAAAAGAAGCAGAAAAGGTGAAGAAGAAGGTGAACCCTAAAAATAAAAAAGCGTCTAAGATAATAGACAATGAATTTGTTGCAGGTACGTTGAATATAAATTCATTCGAAAATCCCCAAAACAATTAATTATTCAATAAGTAATCCTCTTAAATTTACCACCAATCAGAATACATATGTACAAAATACACAATCGAAAACCTCTTAGAAATTACAATTTTCATACAGCGACCTTAATTCAGCAAAAATTGCAAAATTACTACGAACGACGTGCGGTGTGTGCGCAAGATGTTGATTGACACGGTTCTTGACGAGTTGTAGGTTATAATTAGGGGGAAACAGATGTCCTGAGAGTGAGATCCACAGTAATGCAGTGCGCCAGACAAAGGAGTCCTTATAAAGCGACGTTCCAGGTGTTTCCATTGTACAACGAACGGGTGTGCTCTTGCCGTCTGGCGGGACTGTCTGGCAGGCGTTGCTGGGGGCGGGATGACGCGGGCCTAATCTTGGGAACATCTGCGGTGAAAATATCTGTAATAATAATATTTCGACGCATGTCTGCAGTGTTCCAGACCATCCAGATCCCGGGTTAACTCCGGATCGCCGACGAGACGCACAGCTCTCTTGTGAAAGGAATCCAGCAGTTTTAGGGCGTGCTTAGGTGCGGTACCCCAGATATATGAACAATATTCTAAGCATGGTCTTATTTGCGCGTTGTAGAGCAAGAGTAGCTTCTGCCGTGTATACAGTTTTTTGTTGCGAAATAGCCCACAAAGCGTCTGCGAGGCTGATTTTGCGATGTTAGCAACGTAGTCATGCCAGGACATAGTGCTATTGACCGAGAGGCTCAGTATTCCGATTGACGAGAATGAAGGAATTATTGTCATCCTGCCATAATGATATCAGAGCCCGCCGTATTAGATTTCTTGGTAAACGTGGCAGCTTGGGTTTTTGCTGCATTGAACGGGACCAAATTCCTGTCGCCCCCAGGTTTAAACCTGCTCCAGATCTTGATTAATTGTCATAATCTGTTCCTGTCTGCGGTAATAAGTGTCAGTCGCTGGTAAAGGTTTCTTTGATCTAAATTGGGAGATAAGGATACTCTCATCTGCAACGCTGTAAAGAGGATTATTGGTTTCGGTCAGCAGGTCATTAATATAGATGAGGAAGTATTGCGCCCTGAGGCACTCTCGCATGCTGAATGTGTCTGAGATGTGTCCATCAACTGCAACGTGCAAAGATCGGTTCTTAAGAAAACTGGCAAGCCAGCTGCGGAGAGGCGCTGGCAGTTCGAAGGACGGCAGTTTGCTGAGCAATCCGTCATGCCCAACTCTGTCAAATGCCTTTGAAATATCCAACGCAATCGCTCGAGATTCTCCGTAGTTCTCAATTACCCTACTTTATATATGAGTGACATATGCCAATATATCACCTGTCGATCTCTGTTTGCGGAAGTCGTATTGGTTATCGCTAATTATTCTGTTGGTCTCGAGGTACTTGAGTAGTTGCTGATTGAATGCACGTTCCATGACTTTGGAGATTATTGGAAGCAAGGCAATTGGGCGATAGTTTGAGGACGTGGTTTTCTTGTTTTTTTTTTTTGGTAGAAGTTGTACTCGTGCGGCTTTCCAAGAAGATGGGTAAATCCCTTTACGGTAAGACAGGGAAAAAAGTCTGGAAAAAATAGGTGTTAGTTCGTTGGCGCAGTTCTTTAACACGATGGCAGGTATTCCATCCGGCCCTGATGCCTTTTGCATATCAAGTCCTTTAAGGATTTTACGAATGTCACGGTGGTGAAACTTAACTTCTGTCATGGTAGTGTTGATGTTGGGTATGATGGAAAGAGCCTTACCAGGGGGGACGTTTAAGGTACAGTGCGATGAAAACATTTCGGCGAGCATGTTTGCTTTTTTCCTTAGCTGTAGTTGCCGTGACGCCGCGTTTGTCCGTCAAAGGTGAAAGAGACTTTTTGTAAAGTTATTACTTACTGCCTTTGCTACCGACCAGAAGTTCCTGGAGCCACTGGGGCACTAGACAAATACATCAGAAGGTTTGTATTTCTGTACTTTCCGTTCTTTATCATCTGCCGACCCATCCATGGACGCGTTTCGCCGTATAACGGCTCGTCAGTATGGCTTTAAAGAACGGAAATTACAGAAGTACAAACTTTCTGATGCATTTATTTAGGTTTATCTGATGTAAACAGGTCAGGTAGTAGCCAATAATTACTATTGTATAGTCCTGTCTATCTCCGATTAATAAGTTTGTAGTAGATGGTGTCGGCTAACACACTACTGGTTGAAAATAACTGGGTTTGTTTAAAACCTCTCGTACACACATCTGCTGACCCTATGGCCATACTGACGAGCCGTTATACAGCGAAACGCGTCTATGGATGGGTCTGCAGATGATAAAGAATGGAAGGTACAGAAGTACAAACTTTCTGATGCATTTGTCTAGGTTTACCTGATGTACACAGGTCAAGTAGTAGCCAATAATTACTATTGTATAGTACTGTCTATATCCGATTAACTTAGTAAGTTTGGAGTAGATGGCGCCGGCTGCAACACACTACTGATTGAATTTAACTGGGTTTGTTTAAAACCTCTAGTACCGTTCTCATATCTGCTGACTCAGAGCCTACTGACGAGCCGTTGCACGGCGAAACGCGTCTATGGATGGCTTGGCAGGTGATAAAGAACGGAAGGTACAGAAGCACAGCTTACCAAACAATCAGCTATCCAACTCTTAACATTTGAACGATATGCGCATTTCCTCGTGCAGGCCGCCATTCTGGGTTAAAAATCTATCAAATTCGACAGTGTTGGCTCGTCGCTCGTGGTCGTGTCACATGAGTTGTTTGTGTTAACCAGTGTCGTAGTTTCCGTTTAGGTATATATATTTTCTAGTTATAGTAATTAACAGTGTACATACGTTCTTGAACAAACTACTTATTTTATAATATCTATCTGTGCTTGTATATAATAGAAATGGATAAACCGCGAGGTGGACACGTTTGTGCCGCTAAATACTGCAGTGCGAAAAGTTATGAATCTAACAAGAAAATAAGTTTTTTTAGATTTCCCAAAGATGCCATTAGGTAAGTTTTTTTGACAAGCATCTTAAAAATGATGTGCTATTGTAGCCTAGAAATATATTTCATTAATGTAAGCATAGCTGTTTTTACTGGAATGTAATTAATTTGAATGTAATACTTCTTACTATGATATTGTTTATCCTTAAATGAAGACTATGTTACAAATTACCTTAAACAAATTAATTGTTTTAGTAGTTATTTGTGTTTTTAGAGCGTAAAGTAACGGATTGCCGCTTGAGAAAGAATATTACCGCGGAGCGCGTTATCCTTTCGAAAATGGCAATCTTACTTCCCGCTCAAAAAATACACAGAACTTTTTCTATAGCCGCATGTTTTTAAATTAAATGCACATTTTTCTCTCTACTTATTCTGAAATTTGCAAATGACATGTCATTTTTCGCATATTATATTCGGGCATATTTAGAGCAGGAGTGCCAGCATCCATTGTAACAAATGCACGACTGTCATTTATTTATACTTTTGGTTGGCATCACTATCCATAGCACACTCGACGGAAAAATGAGAATATTCTTTTCCATGTACGCTTTAGAGCATAAAATATGGATGCCGCGGCGTTCGTCGATTTTGCGATTTCATTTGAAATTACTAATTAGTTATTTTGCGCACGGCTGTAGAAAAAACAATTATTGTACAGGGTGGCACGTTTAAGAGGGGCCTATAACTTAACTCGAAAACGATGGGGGTTGCAAAAAAAATTAAGTACAAAAGTTGTTCCTAGTAAAATAATGTTTATTTTTTTATATTTTTTAATCGACACTTTTTTATATACAGGGTGATCAAACAAAGTTACATTTTTTTCAATGAAACACCCTATATTTTATTACATTTTTGGTTCTATTTAAAATTCTAAGCATATTTGATGTATGATGTTATACCTCTAGAGTTAGTAGGTACTTTCACAGCTATAAACAGTTAAAAATCGGTACTTTGGTTACTTTTCACCCTGGTATCAAGTATACCATTAGAGATTGAGCAAACTGAATTCCACATTCCTATCTTAATTTTCAAGAGCTATCTGACGGTACTAACTGGCAGGTGGTACAATGGGTACCAAATAGACGCCACTAAAACTCACCGGATCTTGGCCTATCAGGTGATGGGTCCGCCCACGCGACGTCAGACTTTGACTTTAGAGGTTAGCGGTAAACACAACGTTTTTGTTTACATTTTGTCAAGATGTGTAATTTTAACGATTTCTCCGTGAATTTGCATTATTTATGAATATTTTTTAGATAGTTACTTTCTAGTGTGTTCAAGTACTCAAGGAAATACTATTACGAGAATAATTTAAGACTGTTTTGGTAAGTTCATTTCTAATGTATAGATTATAGATTTGTTTTCAGATTTAATGCTATTAAAGTAATATTTCAAAATAATTTCAACTACTTACTTAAAAGTTTGTTCGAGTTAATTTATACTAGGTAATAAGTCTACTAATAGTACTGTTTTTTTCTGATTTGCAGGTACAAAGTGGATATAATCTCATATTCTTTAGTGCTTGAAGCAATACATAAAGATGGATATCTCGAAAAAATATGTCTTAGGCATACCTAGATCTATATAATATCAAGCGAAGACTGTTCTGACAGAATTTCCACCCAGATTGTAATGGATTTAGACCATACAAAGAGACAGTCTCATACAAAAAGGGCATATAGGAAATGAAAACAAGTATCGAAGCTTATAATCAGTCTGCTTGTGAAGAAAGGTAGTCATTGACATCTTACATTTTAGTATCTATATATACTTGGAAAGGTAACTAACATTGTTATAATTTATACGTATACATAATCAGAAAATATTTTTGTTACACCTATGTGCTTTGACAAGTTAATTTTTGTATATATTCTTAAGTAGAATGTATGTATACAGTATTAATTTATTTCAGGATATGCACTTACAGAGATGATATAACCCATAGAACCACAAACAAATTTTATAAGTGGGAAAAAACATTTGAAATTCCTGTTTTTCACAGAGACGAGGAGGACTAAAATGTTCCTCCAGAAAGAAGCACTCTTTTGCAAGATCTTAGATAAGTAACTTACATGAAGAGAAATTATTTTTGTATAGGTGTACCTTCTTTAATATTGTTAAGAAACTATTTATTTTTGTAAGACTTGATACTTGATTTTTTCATATTATTATGTAATAAAACATCTATTGTGATAATATTATTAATTATTTTCTGTATTATTTTGACATCAAATTATTATGCACTATAATAAGCATTTGCCCATAACATTTTTTTTAATGAATGGAATGATAATCTAGAGAATATCATTATTGTTTCATGCATATTTTACATGGCACACAAGTGTGGCATAAAATATACCTACCTAGGTAAATCATTATGGAAAAAATACACTAGGTATTTTGAAAATCCAATTTAATTTAAGAAATCCGCAGTTTCGATTACAGCTCGTAAGAAGAAACTTATGAGTGATATATCAAATTCACATATTTTTTAAAATAAGAAAAGTACAATATTTACTTAAAAATTCATTTTATAAAAAATATATATTAACTTGTTGACAATGCAACGTACTTATCATAAGTCTCATCATTCAGGGATCTCAAAAAGTTTGGTACTGGTTCGATTTCAATTTCCCTTTTCATTCTTTTATCTACTGGTGCTGCACATTGACTTTCACATCTTTTTTCCCTTTATGAACTTTTCAATTTCTTCGTTATGGTCATTCTTAATATTTGATAGTTGTTCTTCTGCAAGCATTTCAGCAACATCACCTAAAACAAAATTGCTTCTTGTCCATTGCTCATACAATAATACACATCATAGTTTTTACAGAATACTGTGAGCCCTCACACCTGTAGCGATGAATGCAATCCTTGCATACTTTATAATATAATGTTTTGCATTCTGTCTCACATAATAATTCATTATAAGAAACATTATAATAATATTCACCTTTTGAAGACTTTATTACCTGAAATTCTCCAAATCCTACCTGTTTTCCCTCAGTTCTGTTCATTGTTTCTGCAATGTTGTGTGCTCCTCCTCGTCTATGTGAAAAACAGGAAGTTCAAATGTTTTTTCCCCACTTGTAAAATTTATTTGTGCTGCTGTGGATGGTTCTATGGAGCACATATCCTGCAATAAATTAATACTGTATAAAATACAATAAATACATTCTACTTAATAAGAATACATACAAAAATTAACTCGTCAGAGCACATAGGTGTAACAAAAATATTTTTTGATTATGTATAAATATAAATTATAACAATGTTAGTTACCTTTCCAAGTATATATAGATACTAAAATGTAAGATGTGAATGACTACAGTTGCTTTCCTCACAAGCATACTGATTATAAGCTTCGATACTTGTTTTCATTGCCTCCATTGTACCTATATGCCCTCTTTGTATGAGACCATCTCTTTGTATGGTCTAAAGACATTACAATCTGGGGGGAAATTCTGTCAGAACAGTCTTCGTTTGATATTATATGGATCTAGGTATGCCCAAGACATATTTTTCAAGATATCCATCCTTATTGTCTGGCCTCAAGCACTAAAGAATATAAGATTATATCCACTTTTTACCTGGCATACCTGCAAATCAGAAAAAAAAAACAGTACTATTAGTAGACTTAATACTATAAATTAACTCGAACAAACTTTTAAGTAAGTAGTTGAAATTATTTTGAAGTATTACTTTAATAGTATTAAATCTGAAAACAAATCTATAATCTATACATTAGAAATGAACTTACCAAAACAGTCTTAAATTATTCTCGATGTAATAGTATTTCCTTGAGTCCTATTTTTCGGAGAATACTTGAACACACTAAATAAATATGTCTCTAGAAAGTAACTAGACTAAAAATATTCATAAATAATGCAAATTCAGGGAGAAATCGTTAAAATAAACACCTTACAACTCTTGACAAAAAGTAAACATCGTTGTTTATTTACCGCTAACCTCTAAAAGTTAAACTGTCACGTCGCGTGGGTGGACCCATCACCCGATTGGCCAGGATCCGATGAGTTTTAGTGGCGTCTGTACCAAATCTGGTACCTCGGAATGTGAAATTAACTTTACTTCATCTCTAATGGTCTTTTTGCTACCAAGGTGAAACTTAGCCAAAGTACCGATTTTCACCTGTTTATAGCTGTGAAAGTACTATCTCTACATCAAATATTCTGAGAATTTTAAGTAGAATCCAAAAATGTAATAAAATATAGGGTGTTTCATTAAGAAATGTAACTTTGTTTGACCACCCTATATATAAAAAAGCAACAATTAAAAAAATACAAAAAAATAAAGATCATTTTACTAGGAACAACTTTGGTATTTAGTTTTTTTTTGCAACCCCCGTAGTTTTCGAGATAAGCTATAGGCCCCTCTTCAAAGGGACACCATGTGCAAAATTAACATAATTTAAAACTCATATCCATAGCTTTTCAAACCTTAAATTATATTAAATATTAGCTTCAAATACATGTACCTCTAAATCGCTTAAAAAAGGTTGATTTACATTTGTGTACTTTTATGTATAATGTAATAATGTTGTCTTAGGGCAAGGACATGGCTCATAAGTAGTCAAAGAGAAGACTTGCTAAATATGGACAGTGGCAGACTTTATCAAAACTACAGGCTTTGCAGTATCCATTTCGAGCCAAAAATGTTTACCAACAGCCAGTTTTGTCGTTTAACCCACAATGCAGTACCTACGCTTTTTAGAGCATTCGAGGGATCCTCAAAAAATGATCACTCCTATTGTTCTTGGGAGCCCGTTATTTTGCAAAAACCAGAAGTTTCTTCCAAGAAGATTAAAATTATTGGGAACGTGCTCATTACTCGAGATAAATATTCTAGTATAGTAGCCGTAATAAAAAAAGAGATTTGATAACAAACCTATGTTATACCTGAAATAGTTATTTTTATAAAATAGATCAATATTTCTATGATTTCAGTGGTTTATATTTCCTTTCTTCCCGCTTATGACAGTATCTTATAAAAAAAAACTAAGTATAGGTACCTATATTTAAAACAAAAAGTTGATATCTATTTTTTTTGTTCGGCGAGAATGTAGGTACACAAATATACAAATAAAAATTAACTAAAACCGTTGATTGCATCCAATCAACGACAAAACTAAAAAAAAAATAAGATATAATATTAAAACTCCAATCCTGTCTATTTAAAATTGAAAACTCCTTATCCCGGCCCTGTGTTTTAACCCGAAATGGCGTCGGCGACGTCAGATTTTTATTTTCACTTTGACAGGAGAGTCGGCTAGCTGATTGTTTGGTAAGCTGTGACAGAAGTACAAACTGTCGGATGCATTTGATTATTTCTACATTGGGGTGATCGACCTGTATTGAATCGAAACTAATAGCAGAGTATAACAAACCAACGAGTAGCGACAGCTGGGGGACCAAATTTTGCTACGCATGTGCGAAATATGAAGTCCTTCCGTCAAATTGACTTTTGTTGTAGCGCGTCAATTACGAATTCTGATAAGTGCGTTTTAGTTTTGAATTGTGTCGTAATGTCAAAATTTTAAAACTGAATAAGTGTATAATACTGCCAGGTATTTATTGTGCATATCGTGCCTGTTCAATTAGGTCTGGAGATGGAAAATATTTCCTCTAAAGATTATGACCGGTAAGTACATAGCTACTAACACTAATCCTCAATATAATAACTGTTTTTTTTTTATATTGAAATTTAAATTAATCGTTAGTAATTACTCTTG
>MU191667.1:16529-34147 GCA_016904865.1 Pissodes strobi
TAGCATCATCAGGAGATGATTAAAACTTGAGTTTTAATCATCTCCTGATGATGCTAACATGGTTAGCGAAACGCGCGTCGAGTGCAATAAGTCTATTTCGGTATTGTGGATAAAACTCCGTTTTAGTGCATGTTGCCGAAGGTTCCAAACCCCAACATAATCATTAAATAATTCTTATAAATTTAAGAATGTATTTGACAGATCTGATTCACAGTTGGAATTTTTAAACGAAGCTTTGGATTTTTTACCAAATTTAAAGGTATTAAACAAAAATGGTCAAGATTATTAAATGTTGGTCTATTACAATAAGAGGTCTTCTCAATTTATAGCTAGACACTTTTAAACTGTTATCATAAATATCTTAAAACCAGAAGACTGATTGTTTAGAAAATTGCTTTGGAAGTGTAAGGCAAGAGGGAGACAATTGCATAAATCCCACACCAATATAGTTTCAAAGTGCCTTCAGAAAATTATTTTTGCAGATTTATTTCCACTCAAATCACATGAATTGAAGTGAGGATTTAGATAATGTTCTCATTATTTTAAAATCCATGGACATGGTAGAAATTATTAATAAGGAGTCGGAGAAAAAAATTTTCCCAAGGTGTTTGTATTAAAACTATTTATAAGACTAAAAATATTTTATACTTAAAAATTTAATAATAGACATCTCAAATGTAATAGTTCTGATAACATTCGGAAATTCAAAATCCTTACACATGTATAGTTGAAAAAAATTATTGCATTTTTCATTTCATAACAATTTACCCTCATTTATGAAAACTTATGTATGTATGTATGTAAATAGTAGCGTTTATAGCTGTGTGTGTTCTCTTAAAGCAATTTTTTTTAAGTTATTTGATCTAGATATGGTATTGTTAATTTGTGCTCATTGCTTTGAGTAATAATGTATGGTTTATTAGTAGGGTTATGTAACGGTAAATTGTTACCATATTGTTTATTTATAATTAGTATTTAAGTTAACCGCTTTAGTTTAAAGTTCATGTCCCTAGGAAGACAGTTCAAGTTTTATCCCTTTAAATGCTTCTGCTAGGATTTTTACCGAATATATCTGTCAACAGTGTAAATTACTGTAAATAGAGTAGCCAGACGGAGGAGGATCGAACAAGGTCGGCGGGAATGTAGGTGCTCTCTTACTCTTCACAAGAGAGGTTGCTAATGTTAGACCATCATTCAGTAATAGTTTTTTTTTTTTCGAAAAGGACATAGTCAGTCATCCCTCCCTGGGATGGCTTAGTCCTGCCTTTAGGTGGTAATTTCTTATTTTTGGTTGTACACGTATGTCAAAATTTGTTTACTAAACATTGAAATTAAGCATTTTTGTTGCATTTCTGCCGAAATCTACGCCGCAAATTTACTTTCAATAACCTATGATTAATAAACGTTGATGGACTAGTGAAAATTGTTGTCTTTTATTTAAATTAATAATTTAACACCATTGTTTTCATAACAGTGGGTGTGAGGGTTGGAATCCCTTAAGACAACTCGGGTAAGTAATTAAGTACTCCTGACTTACATCTCCTTAGCCTACTGATAACAGTTACAGAATCAATAAAAATTTGTTTGTGCTGTTGCAAGTTTTAATTTTACTCCTTATTTCAATGGTTCAAAAAATATACCCAATACTTTTGTAAATATAACTTATCGTAATTTAAAGAAATGGAGTACTATTAATAATAACAAGAAGTTGCTGAAACTAGAAACTAGTACAATAAGAAATGTCTATTTGAGAATCGCTCAAAACGTCGTACAATATTGTATTTTTCTACTACCTATCAAAAACCTCTGCTACACCCCTTCAATAGCCTCCAAACCAGGCGGGTGTAAGCTCAAAGTGCTTTATTTAGGTTAAAAATTGACACATCAACATCTTAACATGATAAATGAAATCATGAAATACAGAGGTTTGTTTTTCTCTCAACGCACCCTCATTAAAGAAAACTAAAAATGTAAATAAAATCCCAAGAAAGTATTGAGATTCCTTTATCAATAAATCGTAGAAGAAATATAAGTAATATGTATTTTTATAATGAAAGCTTTCAGAAATTATTATCGACAAGGGTGACAGGAAGTACCACCATATTATAGAAAAGCTTTACGGAATAGGATTCAAATATGAAAAATGAGCAATTTTCCACTTCAAGTTTTTTATAGTGTAGTCGTAGAGTCGCTTCTTTTCGCGCCACTTCATGGTTTGAGCAGTTTACAAATATGAAGTCCTTCTGTCATCGGCTCTGCCGGAATCGGTCCCTTGAACATCAAAGGTGCCGACGCTTTATGTCGCTACTCGTTGGTTTGTTATACTCTGGTAATAGGTAGTGCTGTAAAAAAGCTTTGTTAGGCTCTATCGCTCGGAGGGCGATATAAACAGCATATGAACTTTGTTAATCATTTGGCAGTGAACTTGAGCCACATGACGTCGAGTGTTGCCTCGGGGTGACACGAAAGGTCGCTTCGGATAAAGAGGCATATTCCGAACTTGTGTATAAATCGGGAGTGTAAGTCGTAACCAGGGTAGAGTTAGTTTACAGTTGTTGTTGTAGACCATACTTGTGTTTCTGTAAGGGCTCGTATGTGCGGTCTATTTGTTTGTAGATGTTGGTGTACCGAATTTATATTTGTATTTAGGCCTTTTATCCTTGTTGCTTGTGAAACCTTGCATAAAGGACCCCCAGGGCCACCCGATGCCCAGAGATCCGAATGGCCGAGGAGTTTACCTCCGGAATATTTTGATCCTGGGAGCGCCATCATGTCCATATATTCCTACTGTGAAATCCGGAACCACCAGCGCGGAAGCAGAAAGTGATTTCGAAAACCACTTAGCGCTCCCCATTTCTGGTAGGGTGGTCCTTCACCTGACCATGCGAGTAGGCTTATGCATCTACTACCTAGTGTCGTTTCCACTAAAGCATCGGCCTCAGACTTATTCCTTTTGTGGGCCCTAATCTTAAAGGAGTGCGTATGGGGTTTGTTGGGTCACTCCCCAGTGATCAGCACCAGACTTTGTACTTGTGTTCTCCAGCCTGGAGGTGGACGATGGGATTTGATGACCCACATCCCGTGGGCATTTATACATTCCGTAAATGTATACGGCACCTAGCACTAGCCCATTGGTTGGATTTAAAATTTCAACCAATCAAACTTCAAGTGCCATATGCGTGTACGGAATGTAAATCGGTGCCATATGCACTTACGGACCGAAAGAACAGTTTATGAGCAGCATGTCTTTGCGATTCAGTGGATCATATTTAGCAAGCCTGGTGGCGGCAGTAGTTAGATGCTGTGCTTCTGATACGATGCTGCGGTTTGCCTCCGAGTTCGGTTCAGTGGTAAGCATTTTTTGAGGTTATGTTTGTTTCTTTTTTAAATTTGGGGTAGCTTGGGTTAGTTTTTGTTAGTTTGGGTTGGTTTTGGTCAGTTTTGGTTAGTTTTGTTTGATTGCACCCCGGAGCGAGCGAAGCGAGCGAAGGGCCATGCGTGAAGTTAACAGTACTAACTACAAACGCATGTTTGAAGACGTTTGTCTTTAAAAGACACCTCTTATCCTTTCCGAACTTCTACCATACTCATTGAAGCCTTCGGATATATTGATACTGCAAAAGTATTTATTACATTCCGTAACTGAATATGTTACCGAATTACATTCCGTACACGAATATGGTACCCGCGCGTTGATTGGAGAGAAGTTCAAATTTTGAATGGTTTGACCAATAACAACACCGAGGTGCCATATACATTTACGGAATGTATAAATGCATCCCGTGGCAACTCGGAAAGGTGGAGGCGTCACTTCCCGTAATCAAACTGCTCTCACCATTTTGACGTTGCTGCCTGCTAATACAATGCAGCACTGCTAGTCACATGCTGTCATTGATCAGCTCCAGATCTTGAACTTCGGTGTTCTCCAGCCTGGGGGAGGATGATGGGATTTGATTGACCACATCCCGTGGCAGCTTAGAAAGGCGGGGGCGTCAGTTCCCGTAATCAAGCCGCTTTTAACCAGTTTGACGTTTTTGCCTGCGAATGCAATGCAGCACCGCTTGTCACATACTGCCATTGATCAGCTCAAGACTTTTTACTTCGGTGTTTTTCAGCCTGGGGGAAGATGATGGGATTTGATTTGTCACATCCCGTGGTAACTCGGATGGCGGGGGCGTCGCTCCTTGTCATCAAACTACTCTCACAAGTTTGACGCTTCTGCCTGCTAATGCAATGCATCACCGCTTGTCACATACTGTCATTGATCAGCTCCAGACTTTGTACTTCGGTGTACCAGCCTGTGATAGATAATGGGATTTGATTGGCCACATCCCGTGGCAACTCGGAATGGCGGAGGCGTTACTCCCCGTAATCAAATTGTTCTCCCCACTTTGTCGTTTCTGTCTGCTAATGCAATGCAGCACCGCTTGCCACCTAATGTCATTGCTAAGCTCCAGATTTTGTACTTGGAGGAGGATGATGGGATTTGATTGGCCACATCCCGTGGCAACTCGGAATGGCGGGGGCGTCACTCCTTGTAATCAAACTGCTCTAACCAGTTTGACGTTCCTGCCTGCTAATGCAATGCAGGACCGCTTATCACATACTGTCATTGATCAGCTTCAGACGTTGTACTCCGGTGCTCTGCAGAGCTCCAGCGTGGGGGAGGATGATAGGATTTTATTGGCCACATCCCGTGTCAACTCGGAATGGCGGGGGCGTCACTCCCCGTAATCATACTGCTCTCACCAGTTTGACGTTCCTGCCTGAATAAATAGCCAGTTAATTCGACAGAAAACCCCAAATTTTCAAATTATTAAATCAAAGACAGCATTTCAAACTTAATGAGAGTAATAAAAAAAAAGTTAGAAATCAGCACGAGTTATCGCATTCAACTATATAACTATTTTAAGCAAAGAGAAAAATTGGCGAATGGCTTGAAAATGTTCAGATGGGCCCCGACTGTTTTCACTTAAGACCTCGAAGCAAAAAAGATGCGACCCAAGGTTCTAGCATCCACAAGACTATACGTACACAGTAGTACACACCCAATCATTGAAATCAATGACGAAACTATGAATCATTGACGAATCATGACAAGCTTCACTGATTCACTGCTTTACGTGTAGTGTGTAGTATACCGACATTGAGGGTGTATTTACTATCTTAGAATGTCTAATATTTCACTTCACGCATGGCCCTCCGCTCGCTTCGCTAGCTCCGGGACGCAACCAAACTAACCCAAACTAACCGCAACTAATCCAAATTAAAAAAAAAAACAGGCATAACCTTAAAAAAAATTATAAAAAAGTCTCGCCACTAATGGGAATCGAATCCAGGCCGCTATATCAGAAGCACAGCGTCTAGCCACTGTGCCACCAGACCCACTGAAAGCAATTCATTGGATCGTAAATACTACACGCTTTTTTCATGATAAAAATTTGGGTGAGTTTGGTTACGTTTTTTTTTGGTTGCACTCCGGAGCAAGCGAAGAGAACGGAGGGCCGTGCGTGAAGTGTAATATTAGACGTTCTAAAATAGAAAACAGCCGCTCAATGCCGGCATACTACACACCACACGTGAAGCAGTGAATCAGTGAAGCATGTCATGGTTCGTCAATTCATTGTGTGTACGTCTAGTCTTGTTAGCTTCCCACCTAGCCTCGGTAAATTTTGTGTTCCAAAAAGATTGCCTAAAGAAAATTTCAGATATTCAACAGTTTATTTAAAGGCAAAATAAGAGAAAAAAAAAACGAGATGAGAGCAATGGCTAAATCAGCATATATTCGAACCATAATTCAAGGACAACTAACTTAATTCTGTAACTGCCCTAACCTGGTATGATGCTTTGACATATGGCTCCAACAAGTAGAAACATCGTAAATCGCCACTACGTGCAAAAAGTGGGGCAAAGCGAGAAACGATAACGATAATAAGATAGCATAAAAATGGTCTATTATACCATACACTTAGAGTGATTCAAACATGCGAAATTTTAAACGTTACAGCTCGCATTATTTTTCTAATTATTATTAAATTACATACTTAACCTATATTTATATTTTCCTAATTACTATATTTGACTTGGACACAATTAATTTTGATATATGCATCTATAGATTACGTAAAACCTTTGAACGAAAACAACGTACAGTGGATTGCACTTAGCTTACTTACTTTATAGATATATAGTCTACGCTAGGTGAAGCTAACATAACTCATAAAATTATTCAGATTAATTAACGAAAGTACCACTGACACACTTAGCTAAGCTATATCATATTCTCACACATCCCTTTTTCAGTTCCTTAATAAAATAAATGCATTACAAAAACTAAATTTACACTATAGAGTCTATTTTGACTAATTATTTACATACCTGCCTGTAGGTGAAGATGAGCTAAATCTATACTATGCTAAGCATCTAATATATATTTTTAAATAATATATAGGAAAAAGTACCAGGCTATGTGATTAATATGTTATGACATACTGACACAATTAAAGTTCTTAAAGTCGTTATATCCATCTTTTGATAACTCTAACAAGAACATAAATACCATGGACACTATTGTTGGAACACCTCTTTCTATAACAATTATATTCTTGATAAAATTATTAAGATACGGCTTCATATATCGGACCTTAAAGAAATTCAAATTACCTACTCAATAAGCAAATATATGTTGGCATTATATAAAATTAAATGACACATTTGAATGTATTTAACTCTTATTATAACATACCATATGACACGACTATACACTGTTGGTATAAGCACTTGATGTTTATAAAATAAAACCCTTGTACGGATATATCTTAAGCTACTTCAACAAATTATATCAAAATATAGCAGCTGGCATGACTATTATTGACTATATTACATGCATCAACTCTTAAAGAATACCAAGACTTTGACATTATTTAATTCGAGCTAAAGTTTACTTTTACCAATAACGACTTGCAAGTATATACATGTACATATACCTCCGATAAGACTTTCTGACTTTTATCTATAGTTTGATCTACTCTCATGTATGTACGTGTACCGAAAAACCTAAAATAAATGGATCGATAATATTTAGACGACTACTTTCGTAAACTATTATCAATAATTCCCTCTGATACGGCTATACCACTTTCATCTAAGCTCTCAATCAAAAAATTGGCACATGTTTAGGGAGACGGTGCAATATTCAATATTATTAGTTATTTGAAAACATTGAATAATGAATAAAACAAGTTTATTGAAGTAAAAACTTCTTTAGGCGTGTTTAGCACATGTTTCCATGGTATTGAATCAAATTGAGCCACCACGCATCATGTTCGGCTTTTAACCCGCATACAGGTAAAGTCGGTTCGTACTTCTGCCTTGAATTTCTCAATTCTGATACTGCTTTACTACAACAAGTGGTATGTTCACTATTAGAATTTGATTCTTCACATTCAGCAAGTGGAAGAGTAAGTAGCTTCACAGCTATTTAACAGATTTTTGCAGTAGGACCATCTTTCTGGACATAAATCCTCATCAAACAAGGGCAATGTCATCAGATATCTTTATTTAAATATACGCTTGCAAGTCAGCCCCATAGATTTTCTAAACATGCACTCACAGCCTAAAGACGTCTAATTTTAATATTTTCTGTTGGTAAACTTAGTCTCTGTTTGGCAAAAGAAGCAAAGCATGCCTTCAATGCTGTATTGTTATGATAATCTTTAATTTCCTGAACGCGTAGAAATTGTTTGTATGTGGCCAAATTTTTTTCAAATATAACCACTCGCATGACTATATTACATGAATCAAGTCTTAAGAGTTACCAAAGCTTTGGTAGTGTGACCGCCCAGCAAAGTAATCCAATTTTTTCGTCCACTTAAGCTATGTGTATTTTATTTATTATTTTTTACCTGTAAAAAATCAAATAACCTTATTTTCTAGCTCACTTCACCTATGTGTATTTTTTTATTTTAACCCATCGATTTCAATGGCGTAACACAAATATTATGCATATGCATATTTTTTCTATTTTAAACCAAGCATCGGTCGCCTACTGTACGTAATCCTTCACCTATCAACCGCCATTTGTAATACGCCATACGTCATCTATCACCCGTCCTCCTTCATCATCATTGGCGATCCCAATTTGCTTAAATCTAAAACAAGCTTCAAACATAAGAAAGTTTTTATACATTTCTAATGCAAAGTCCTCCCGTTCTTATACACTTCTAATTGAAGTTCTTCCAATTCTTCTTGTGCTACTTTTATTTCCTATAATATGATTGGATCTTCTATATATTTCTTCAAACAACCTGCAACCAAAAATTCTAATTGTGTCAGTTCGAATACAAACCGCAATACATTGAAATTTTCAAAATATTGAGCAGATGTGAACACAGTTTTTGAATAATACTCTCCAAAGTCCTACTAAGTGAGATTAGATGAAAGCATAAATCAGTCACAGGGTCTTATCAAATCGTCGTCAATATCACAAAGTGACGTAACTCGAAAAAATTGAAAATTGAGATAAGTCACATATATAAGGTAAAAAGGTATGCTCTACAATTTCACGAAATGGCGTATCTCAATTCATTATATTTATTATGATAGCACGGCGTATCTAGCCTGAGTATCTGATAATTGTCCAAAACAGAATTTCACGAAGAGGCGTAACTTGAGTTAAGTCATTTTGTTAAATTTGTTTTACGAACTTTGTTAAATTTGTAAGCGGCGTATTTCGTATTAACCTGCCGGGCAATCTTACGAGGAAGCGCAGCGCGATTTCATAGTTTGTCATGTTGTACCAAATGAAACTACGTACAAGACTTCCACGAAAGAACATTCGAGAAGACAACGTACCAACCAATACTTTTTGTCAGTGAAACATACTCGTCACTTTAGTATGTAAGACATTTTTTTTAAATACGTTGGGTGTTTCTGAGCGTTTTATGAGGACTGCCTTAGAGAAAGTAAATGAGAGCGGTTTGTTGGAAGAAGAAAAAAGGGGTGGTCGCCAATCAGCTGCTATTATTAATAGAGACCAAAATCTATGGGACGCCATTCTCAATCACATTTAAAGATTTGCTAAGGTAGAGTCACACTACTGTAGGTCCAGCTCTACGAAGGAATATCTTCACCCCGGGTTAACAGTATCTAAAAATGTATGAGCGAATTAGATCCAAATGCCGAAAAACCTTGTATTGACTTATACGGAAAAGAATTTAGAATATTAAATTTAGCGTTTCACAAGGCAAAGAAAGATCAGTTTTCTTTGTGTCTCAGTTACAGAGCAGGAGATGATGCCAAGGAAGAACAGTTAAAAGCTCGTTTTGGGAAGCATGATGCAGAAAAAGGCAAAGTAAGAGAAATTAAACAAAATGTCAAAACAGAGGCTTTAAACAATAGTCAAATTTTATGTGCTAGTTTTGACTTCCAACAAGTTATATCTTTGGATTGAGGTACAAAGCAAACGAGGTACTTCTGAGATAACTTCTTGTATTTATAAAGCTATAAGTGTCTACGACACTAAGAATACCGTTAAAACGGTTGCCTTCTTTTCAGATGGTTGCGGTGGTCAAAACCGAAATTCGATCACTGCAGCCATGTTGCTTTATACTGTAGCAAACACAAAAAATATTGAGGAAATCTCATTGCGATTTTTTGAATCATTCCATGGGCAAAACGAGGGAGATTCCGCACATAGTGTTATTTCTACAGCCTTGATAACGGCCGGCGATATTTGTGTTCCTTCACAGCTATATCCCATTGTACGGCTTGCCCGAAGAAAGCTACCGTCCATTGTCGAGCCTCTTGAATATCATGCCTTTTCAGATTTTAAGAAACTATCTAACGATCTCAGAATACTATCAGTTAGAACATCCGACTCGGGACATCCCATTAATTGGAAAGACATTATGGAGTTAAAGGTAAAGAAATCCAAACCATCAAAAATATTAAAAAATATATTTTAAGAATAGCCACCTTCAACAGGAATGTGATTCTTTAACGATTCTTAAACGACAAAAAGTTGGTTTATCTGAAGTTAATCTAGGAGTTTTAAATTTAGAAGTTCAAAAACTCAGAAGTGATAAGTACAAGACTTAAAATCATTATGTGAAAGGTTCTTACCAGTAGTGAGGATTCACGAATACCAAAATATTTATTTAATTCTTGATGTGTAAATTAATATTTTACTTGTTAACTTTTATGTGTTATTTTGAATGTATTTAAGTAAGTTAGATTTTTACCTTTTATGAAAACTTAATAGTTTTAAGATATTTTACGTTTGGTTCAATATGTATGTTTTTGTTCATGTGCATTTTTTTCGCCAATTTTCGTAATAAAATGCCATTTTCAGCAAATTGTACTGCAGATTATTATCCTTATTATCCTGTTTTAGAGATTATTTATGGCGTAACTATTTTTGCTATCACCACACAATGATTCTTCAATTTCACGTAGTGACGTATCTCATTTTTTGTCTTTTTTGTAAACTATAGCAATTTGTTTTTAACAAATGATCTATGAACATACAGTTCACATGTGCATCTCTTGCTAAACCAAAAATTAGAATTGAGACTGCTACTGATATTGATCACGGTTCAATTAAACTTTATAAAAAACTTTAAAATGCTCTCCTGTAAAGTTGTGAAAATCGAGTTACGTCACTTCGTGATATTGACGACGAAATGTATAATATATACTGCTTCTTGCGATTATTTTTGGTAAAAGTAAACTCTAGCTCAAATTAAATAATGTCAAATCTTTGGTAGTCCTTAAGAGTTGATGCATGTAATATAGTCATGTGAGCAGTTATATTTCAAAATAATTTGTCGAAATAGCGTAATATATACAAAATCACATAGTAAACTTTAGGTAACATAGTCCTTTTAACAGAGCAGTCTGTAATTAATTAGATAGTAAAAGCAGATTACAAATAATATCGAGTAGATTCACTCAGCAAAAATCGTTTCATGTTTTTGGATCAAACGCAAAAGCCGCAGCACGGTAAACAATTAGTTTTTACTCTACCTGCAGCAGCGAGCAGTCTGTGAGGGGAGATTCAAAAAGTATCAGCTGATGCAAAATTATTTCCTCGGTTATTATTTGATAAACGATATTTCAAAGAGCGATTAAGGTAATTTTTAATACGTGATTCAAATGAATAAAGCTATGTAATAAAGTTATACAAAATAGTATATACGTTACAAAATTCAAAAACATTATAAATAAAGGTACCTAATACGAATTAAAATAATTTATTTGAGAGTTTGTAACTTGATTTATCTATTAAAACATGTATAAAGCAGAAGGTTCAAAGTACCTGACAAATATTGTGGGAATTTAAATATAAAAAAGGACATAATAAGCTAGTAAACTAAATTTATAGCTTCTTAAAAGTCTTAACACTTCATTACTCGTGCTACGAGTATTTCTCTCACATTTTCTGCGAAATCGTCAGCTTTCGGAGATGGCTTTGCGAGCGGAGCTGTCCTCCACTCTAGCTGACTTATTTGGCGTCCTCTTTAACATGGCCAATTAACCGGGTGCATTTCTCAAGTGATTGGCTGCATTTGTGAGAATTTCTCTCATCGCGCTACGTCTGCCGTAGTACTTTTAACATTGAATATGTTTCTGTTTTCCTGTTATGGGGCATCAAATTGCGAGAAAGTGCATGCTACATTTGCCACACATGATGTCATATGCGTGATGAACTATTAACCCAAACTGACCAAAAGTAATCAAAAGCACCAAAAAGAACTAAAATGGATCGGAACAGATTAAAAAAATTAAAGTAAGTTAAAACTAACTCAAATTAACCGAATTTTTGCAGCTAACCAAAACTAACCAATGTTTTTGGTTAGTTTTGGTTAGTCGTTAAAATTCCGTTCGTTTTGATTAGATTTAACTTAATTTAATTTTTGTAACCTGTACCGGTACGTTTAAGCCCGTATTGGTTACTTTTGGCGAGTTTTGGTTAGTCATTCAATCCACTTTCGGTTAGTTTCAGTTAGTACCAATTTATTTTAGTCATTTTATTCGATTCCGATAGCTTATAAATCAAATTAAAAAGCAATTTTTCGAGAGGTTAATCCAGCATAAACGATTTAGGTTTTGAGCATAATCTAACGTTTTCGCGACATAACCTGAAGTAGGGGAAATGTTGAGGACGTCGTCGTTAGGTTAGCCAAGCGTAATCCGGTCTGGAGCAGGTTTTGCTTGGGTTATGTCATTTGCATCAGACAGAAACTAGCGTTTTCACCAACAAAACCGAAGTATCTCCAGTGTATCATACATTTATGTTGGTGGGGATAGGTATATGACGTATAAGGGTTAATTATTCATCATAAATTAGCATAATCTAAACCCAATTCGCGAAAAATCCCTTTAAGTTTAAGTAAATAAACTAACACGATCTCTCACGCGTATGATGTCATGTGTCAAATGTAGCTTGCACTTTTTCACGATTTGATGCCCTATACCTACTTGGATAAAAGAAACATTTTCAATGTTAAAATATAAGAGTTGCTTTAAAAACAGAAAAGGTCATGTGAAAAATTCGCAATTATTAAAACGTAAACGGATTTTTGCTCACGCTAGTGGTGACGGGCATTTTATTTTTGTCGTACTTGTTTTCTTTTCTCACTATTGTCTTTATCCAAATTTAGGTAAATAACAGAATTTTAATAAAGACATATTTGTTAAACCGATTATACGGGCAATTGAAAATCTGCATATTATTTAAAAATTATTATAAATCTTACCTGATAGGGTCTTTGGGGCATCTAAAAAATGATAATCCTTTACCCACTTTTATAATGCAATCATCCAACAGTACAGAATATCAAGGCGTTTGCACACTGACCGTAAATTGTCCCTCGTAGTGTGGCCACCGCTGACCGCGAACGACATTGATCCGGATTGGATTCCAAGCTAAAAACTGTCGGCGAAATTGGAAATTTGTCTCGAGTGAACCTACCGCATATACTTATTTATACCGTGGTAAAAGTGCGGCCTAGTCTTAGTTTTATTCGTCCTATAATTTTGTTTAGTTTAAATAATGAGATAACCTACTCATCTGCTTCATATGATTATCTGACTTAGGATTTTACGATTTTGATTATTTTCACGGTACGAACTTGGTGAAATATGTTACTTGGAAAGATATCGCTCCGACTTCAAAACTTAATCTTCAAAAAATGTTTTTATTTATTAATATTATTAGATTAGCGATATTGAAATTTTAGTTGATCAAAGTGGGATTTTTAAAGTCTTATTCAAGTAAAAAATTTGCAGATGTTAAATCGAAAGTTCTTAAAATCTTATAAAAACGATTCAGTTGAATCTCTCTATAGTAAAAATTTTACTGAATTCGCATTTAAAAAAGTTGAAAAATGTAACTGCAGCTAGTTAATTTGTATAATGACTTCAAAGAACTAACTACCGAAACTTTTCTTGCTGCTTCAAATGAAGGTTTACTGCAAGTAACATTTTGAACAGGATCTACACTATAAACATTACCTGCCACCGTTACTACCGAATTATCGTGCCAACGGACAATAGAAACTTTTGATTCAGATTCATATGCTGAAATATATGATCTGCAGTCTTTTTTACCAAATGATGTACAATTTTCGATTGGACACTTATTCGTTCTATTTTCTCGGATAGTACCGGTCGCAAAATAACCATTATTTTATTAATGTACGAAGAGTTTAAATGATGAAAAAAAGTTGTCGAAAAAAATTTGGTGGTAGTAGTCGACAAAGTACAGGACTCGTCAAGGACTTCTGTATATTCCGGTACATGCAACTCGAAAGTGCCAACTATATCAGTCGGTTCCTCAAACTCGTGTAGATTGTTTTCATCGTTCATATTTTCCCCGGCGCGGCGGTCAAACTATCCACGGCGGGTGGAATATAAACAGCGTCAATATGTTCTGTAAATAAATATTTTACGTTATTTTCAGCATAATTTCGCGTTTTGCATATAGATACAATATTACAATATTGCATCTATAAAATATAAAAATAGGTAAATACGAGTAATACTTACGATTTCCATCATTAGTGTCCAAATCCGTCACCATTTCCTCCATAGCCAGTTCTAATTTATTTAGAGTCAAATACCTTGGAAACGGCATATTTTACTGATTGCAATTAAATATTACGTGAACGGCACAAGAAACAAACGAATACTAAACATGAGCAACAAACTAATCGGCGCGGTGACTGTTTACTCTAAATATGTTGCCTTGTCGGGACTTGCAATAACTCGGTTTTGTTTCACAGATGAAACCAGTGGTGCGTTCACGCACCAGTAATTATTTACAAAAAATAAACGATAATCTATATGATATTTCAAATGTATTTTTCTACCATATAATCTACATATTATATATTTACCAAAAATTACAATATTTTTCAAAAATAAAATACATTACTGTTTTGGATACACTTCAACATTTGACACAAAATTATGGAGCGTTTTTCTTGACATTTGAGGTGCTATAAGATTTTTGTTTTAAAATAAATATCAACAGTTCGTACGGCACTAAGTTCTTTAATACTGATAATAATAAAACTTCTAAATGGATATGCACAAATATTTACCGGATATAACAAAAAAAAATCATAACATAAAATATGTGGTGCGTCAGCGCACCACTGGGACAAAATGGGTTCAGCAGTTTTAAGTGAGAGTTAAGCATAGCGTAGAGTAGAGCCAGTGGGATTATTATGAATCTCTCATTTGGTTCAGCCTGAATCATATGACCCCATTTGAAGTAGTTAGTCACCCAAAAAATGTGTTAATTTTTAAGCAATAGAGGGTTTAGATGAAATTGATATAGCCTTATAAGTGGCAATATTCGAGAATAGTTTACGGAAGAAGCAGTCTAAGTTTTATTGATCTCTTTATTATAGTTTTTTCGATTCACGTACATACATGAGAGTAGATCAGAGTATAAGGTATATGTACTGCTCCTTTCGAGTATTTTTTAATAAAACTTAACTCTAGCTTGAATTAAATAATATTAAAGCTTTGGTAACCCTTAAGGGCTGATGCATAGTCATACGAGTGTTTATATTTGAAAATAATTTGTCGGCATTCTAACAATTTCTATACGTTTAGGAAAGATGATCATACATACAGCATTAAAGGCATACCTTACTTCTGTTCACAAACAGAGACTAAATTTACCAAAAAAAAATATTAAAATTAAACATCTTTAAGCTGTGAGTAGAGGTTTAGAAAATCTATAGGCTGTCATGCTGGCATATCTTTAAATTTAGATATCTGATGTCATTGCCTTTGTTTGATACGGATTTATGTCTAGCCAGGTGGTCAAAGTTCTACTGCGAAAATATATTAAATAACTGTGAAGCTACTCTTCCACTCACTGAATCTGAAGAATCAAATTCTAATAGTGAGAATAACAATTTGTTGTAGTAACGCAGTATTAGAATTAAGTAATTCAAGGCGGAAGTACGAGCAGACTTTACCTGAATGAGGATTAAAGAGCCGAGAATGATGCGTGATGGATCAGTTTGATTCAATACCAAGGAAATATGTGGTAATTATGCCTAAAGAAATTTTCACTTCAATAAACTTGTTTTCTTCATTATTCAATGTTTTAAAATAACTAATAATGATATTGAATATCGCACCGTCTCCCTAAAAATGAGCCAATTTTTTATAGATAGCTTAGATGAAAGTTACATGGCCCTATCAGCGTCAATATTTGATAATAGTTTACGAAAGTGGTAGTCTAAGTTTTATTGATTCATTTATTCTAGTATTTTCGATGCACGTCCATACATGAGAATTAATCAAAATATAAATCAAAGTCACAAAGTCTTATCGAAGCTATATGTACTGCTTTTTGCAAGTATTTTTTGGTAAAAGTTAACTCTAGCTCGAATTACAAATAATTTGTTGAAGTAGCTTCATATATATTCGTCTAAGGGTCTTATTTTATAAATATCAAGTACTTATACCTACATTGTATAGTCGTGTCAATGGATGTTATAATATGAGTTAAATACATTCAAATGTGACATTTAATTTTATATAATTTCAACATAATTTGCTTATCGAGTAATTTAAATTCCGTTAAGGTCCGATATATGTAGCCATCTCTTGGTAATTTAATCAAGAAGACAATTGTTATAGGATGAATAAGTGTTGAAACGTTAGTGCACATGGTAATTATGTTTTTAGTAGAGTTATCAAGAGATAATAACATATATTAATCACATAGTCTGGTCTCTAGTACTTTTTATGTTGCATATCTCATTTATCCTAACACCGGGTAGTAAACCACGAGCTATACTAAGTTCAGCAACAATGTTAAAGTTCTTGATAGAATAATGGGTCTCTGCTCGAAATTTGGTCTCTTTCTCAACTTTTACACTACTTTTTATAATCATACCACCAAGTTAGGGGTAACTAATTTGGTGATAAATAGGATGAGTTTGACTCATAACCTTTGTCATCTATCAGATCTTCAGCGACGAAACTCTATAATTGTTCAAATTCAATCTGATGCACCTTCAAACTTTCCGATATCTTCCTCACACCTTTGTATATCAGCATTAATCTTCTCCATTGGTTCGTCTCTTACAATAGTCGATCTAATAGATTTTAAAATCGTTCAAGTTGCCATGTCGATGGCTTAATACCTTCAAAAATTGCTAATATTCTTCTTTCATATGTGGTGTTAATCGCCTTGAGCTGTGTTACTTCATATTTTGAATTTATGTTCAAGTCATGAAGATGGATCATATCGTATTCGGCTCTGCCAACGCCACTCAAAAAGCTAGCAATATCACTCAATTTATAAAAAAGGATATCTTGAAACACTAAATGCTTTTTGAAAGTAATCTTAAACAAACGATTATAGCTCGAAGGTTGAATTTATATTATGTAATGTAACATTCCTATATGCCCACAACTCCTACTTACCAATAAACCCCGCTACAACTTTTACCAGTTAATAATTATCTTCAAAATCCCTAAAATACCAATATTTCAAATATTTAAATGGCTCAAATGGAAAATAAATGAATAGGATGTGTTTGACTCATAAACTCGAAATAGAACTATAGCTATAGATGCTTGTATTCAATTAAAAAATATTATTTAAGGAAGTTGAGTTAATATAGAAAAATTCCCAACTTCACTGCATTTCGATGCTTTGATGGGTAATTAACTAATTGGTTTCAGGTCGTAGGTCCGTCTGCACTGGCATAGGCGCAAGTTAAGTCAGCGAAAAATTGACTTATTCTATTTTACTGTTGATCACATTTGCTTTCCGAGGGGTTTTGGCAGATAATATTCGACGGGTGACATTTGACGTAATAAAAAAATGGCTACTGACATAAGGGGATGACGTATGACAGATGATGGATGACGTTTGATATGATCGTTGACAGCAGACAGATAGCATAACCTATAAAGTGGAGTAGCCTACCTGGGTGAAAAAATTAGGTTATATCGCTTTTTTATATAGGTTGAAGCAAATTGGGTACGTCATTGATGACGTATGATTGATCACGTATGACATATGGCGACTGACAGGTGATGGATTACGTATGACAGATGATATATGGCATATATATATA